>JAQIXO010001732.1:0-11519 GCA_034700305.1 Protaphorura armata | reverse complement strand
GGGTTGCATGGAAGGGAACCATACACCATGGACAGAGAGATTGAGACATTGACCGCCTCACCACTCTGGCCACCCCTGAACACGCGAAATTATCAAGTTCGAGTTATTTCATTACAGAAAAGTTGTGCAGAATTATTTCAAATGCAAGAGAAAGTTCAGGATAAAGAAACATTTTATTTGCCAAATGATATGCCAATTAAGTTTCGACATAAATCGTACGAAGCCGTGCAAGAACTTGTAAACTTCTAACCCCAATTAATTCCAAAACAAACAACAATGCAAACTTGAACGCCACTGGCTTTGATGAAGCCTCCAACACCAAGGAACTTGGCTTCTATCCCTTTGTCCACTATGATGCCAGTGTCAGCCGCAACACCATAATTTATATCAACTGGACCAGTGTGAATTGTATGGTCGAATGCGCTGCTCGACCAATGGCGCCGCCTCCTAAAATTTTGGCACAAATGATAACCAGATTCATAATTTAAATTTAAATTACTAAATTAAACTCACCAAGTTCAACACCTCCTTAATAAACTTTGCTTCCAAGTTAGCGCTATTTTGATTCCCGAATCGCCCAGTCAGCACAGACCCCTCGATTTTCCCCGACGCTGGAGCCCCAGACATATCAAATCCCCTGTAATTTCCTTGTGCTTTTCCATCAAGGAAGTGGACACCGAATCCATCTTCATTTACTTCAAGTGCTCCTACATAATGGTCATGCATGCAAAAATGGGTACGGAGTACGGACTTTGAATTTTAAATATTGAATTTGAAAATGTGTTACTCATTCATTTGCTTTACCTGTTCTTGCAAAGTGCCAGTCGTGAAACCCATCATTCGTTATTCCTGTGTACGCGTAGGGTTTGAAATTATCATTAGCGGATTGCTGCCGTTGAGGAACTGGAACTACAGAAACGATAAAATGTATTTGCAAATGCACAATTTTATAATAAGAGTTATTAAAAGAAATTCTTTGCTTACGGGAATTGGTCCAAGAAATAAAGTAGAATATCCAGAGGGAAAAAATCCCAATATAGCTGATTGTCGTTTACGAAATATGTTAACAATAAAAGATTGTTATGTTTGGAATCTTAACCTCTCGGGGACGATACCTAGTTTTTACTGGCTAGTTTGAGATTCGTTTTCCCCTTTTATATTAGAACATTTGTTGATAAACTTTGTAATGCGAATTTATTAATTCGATATCTTTGAGTAATTTCATGTAACAAAGTTTGATTTTCCACGAAAATCCATATTTCTTGGAAAAAAAAGAATTACATCTTAGGTGCCAAGTTCTAGTTCTAGGAGCACGTGATTCCATTAGGTATTCTATTCTGACAGGATCAACTAGAAGTCATCAACTTACTGAACTGGCTTGATTAACTTGTATTTTTCTTTGAATTACATAAAACATAACTTCAAAGTATCTCTGAATTGAGCATAAGAGCAAGGCCAGACAGATTGACTCATCAAAATCTAATTTTATGCGTTCATGCTTAAGCACCGCATCAGTTGAAGCTAATGAAAATGAAGGTTAAGTTTCCTGACTTGAATCTGTTATGATTGCGTACAGTTTGTACCCGAATAGTCATTAAACCTAATTTTTTGAGAAGTTGCGCGAGTTTAATTTAATATTTTGTTCTCGGATCGTAAATTTTTTTAATTTAACATTCAAACAATGGGAAGCAAGTAAATGCGAAAGACTCACACTGACCGTCGAAAGAAAGGTGTGTATTCAAGAAATATGACACAAAACCACTTTCCGTCGAACGATCTCCATCTGTTGCCTTTGCTCTTGACGGAAGAAATGTAATGGCCGTCATTAATATTTCATTTCATATCATAAAATGGTTCATCAGATATTATTCCTATATCCGTCACTATTTCTGGTCAGTGCAGTGACACGACCAACATTTTACAAGCAGTGCTGATTGAGTAGAAGTTGGATTCATTCCGTTAAATGTTGGTAAATATCGTATGATAATTTTTCTACCCAATATTGCATAATTTAACGTAAATAAATTTGAGCTTGCATTTTTACAGATAATCCACATAAGTCAAACCACAAAATTTTGTCGAAGCTGCATAAAAGGTTGGGAGTTCATTGAATCCTTATGAATGAAATTAGCAGAGTAATGATTCTTGCGAGCCGATATTATTAGATATAAATCCTGGTGAATTACCAATTCCAAAATCAGTCACAAATTTTTTAGCTAAACATACTTCCACTATAACAACGGCATAAGCTTTTACTTTTCCAAAATGTTGAAATTACTTGTCCCAGTTTTCGTAAGTCTATTAATGGGAATGACTTTAGCTGCCAAACCGGGTTTTCAAACAAAACGATTAAATATGGAAAGTTATCAATTCACACCAAAGACTCAATCTCAAGTCAACACAATATCTGACTTCCTTGAGTCCTTCAACGGGGTTAGCAAAAGATACACGGAGTATAAAATTATTTTTCGTAATCAAAATCGTGCGCATAACAAATAACATTAACAATATTTATAATTCTATTCCCTACAGTACTATTTACAGAGTGGTCGAATCGCTTCGAACAGAAATGTGGAAATTCTGTTCCAGAAAGAGTTCAAAAATATATTCCAAGAAGCAATGCGTCAGGTTGGGATAAATTACTCTATCCTTTATGAACGTGTTAAAATGTGAGTGCAAAATATGATCATCTTAATTTTGTCAAGTCAAAGTACATAATTTACTTATTTGACATTCTTGAAATTTCAGCAAGATGTATGGCGATAATCAGCGATTCCAGCGTCCACGGGCTACTTTTTCTTTAAAAGATGACGCGGTAAGAGATTGAATAGTCACTTGTATATGCTTGTTAATTATTGTGGGGTTGATCTATGATTAATCGTGTCTCAGCAAATTTGTTCGAACTACTCTTGTGTAAAAACTGCTTCTTTTTTTCAATTCGGGTGCGCATATATGTAAAATGAAGCTATTTTTAAAATTTATATTTTGAAAAACGATATGATTTTTCAGTGTGAGAATATGGCCTGTAATAACTCGGTAAATAACTGCTGCGCTGGATACAGCTGCCAATTGAATCCATTCGCTGCAAGCGGTACCTGCGTTTCAGATACCCCAACGGTAAGATTTTGATACCACCAATTCATTACGCATGAGAATTTTATTAATCAGAACTTTCTCGACAAAAATTTTTAAAGTGCAAACCTTATGTTTTGAATATTTTAGGGGTGTAAAGGAAGAGCTGGTCCCTGCTATAATAACGCTGAATGTTGCAGTAATAATTGTGTTCCAATAGGAACTGTAGGTAGTCGAGGATTGTGCGGTTAAATAATAATGTGGTCTCTGATCATAAATATGTCCAGCTGTTCCTAAAAATAGTTATCATACTTGCCAAGATAATAATAAGACTAAATTACAACTGTACAAAATTATAACCTGATAAAAATATGAAATTAATAAATAAACCATGCGAATTCGCACTTATAATTGTATGGAGTTTTGAGTTTTGTATTGATTTATTTTGCAATCTTACACAGGACACATAATGATTCCTTCACATAGCTTGCTAGTTTACTATTATATCCACCAAGTTAATTAGTTGTTCACTATTAAAATGTCTCATACATTTTTGTGACACAGTTGGCAAAGTTTATTTTCTCCAGTACAAGCTTTCGTAAAATTATATCACATATTGAGAAAACATTTCTTCTACACCACTGGGGTATAAACAAATTACAACATCGACGGAATCACTTGGATGCGAAAGTGATGTTAAAGAATTGACTTTCGACACCCAAACACTGGTTATATTCGTCACTAGGTTCAATGAAAGAAAAAATTGTTATGTGAAAGTTCATTAGTATTTGAATTCATAAAATTGGCTCATCATTATATGTATTATTGCGGTGGAACGATCTTATTGAATCTTCACTTTCAGTGTATTATGGTCATTCATTAACCGGTAAACATTATGCAAACGCTAGAATTTTTGGTAAGTTTGCAATAGTCACTATTAATTGTTACTTACTAAATATAATATTACGTCGAAATATTATACGAAAATACCGAGCTTGCATTTTTGCGGATAATCTAATTGGGTTTACATTTAGCCAAAGCAACAATTTTGCGAAGATGTGTAAAATTGGAGTTCATTGAATCCTTATGAATGAAACTTGCAAAGTATCGATATTATAATGTATAAAAACTAAAGAAACAAAAATTTCGGAGTCATTCACCAAATTACTCCCTAAGCATAAGCATATGCATAATTCTGAACTTGCCCTTAAGACCCAAACTGAATTAATACTAAAATGTCGAAAGTACTTTTATTAGTTTTTATAAGTTTGTTTGTGGGAATGACTTTAGCGGCCAATCCAGGTTTCCGAACAAAACGATTAAATATGGAAAGTTACCAAATCACACTTAAGACTCAATCTCAAGTCAATGCAATCGCTGACTTCCTTGAGTCCTTCAACGGGGTTAGCTAAAAATAGTTTGACGATTTATGATATTTATCAAAATCTCTAATTACATTACACGACCATTAATAACTTTAATAATTGTGTGCTCCCCACAGTACTATCTGCACAGCGGTCGAATCGCTTTGAATAAAAACCTGGAAATTCTCGTCCAAAAAGAGTTCAAAAATATATTCCATGAGGCAATGCGTAAAGCGGGGATAAATTACTCCATCCTTTATGAACGTGTCAAAATGTGAGTACAAAATATGATCATCTTAATTTCGTAAAGTCAAGATACATTTACTTATTTGACATTCTTGAAATTGCAGCAAAATGTATGGCGATAATCAACGACTCCAGCGTCCACGAGCTACTACCTTTTTAAAACAGGAAGGAGTAAGAACTAAGAACATTATTTTTCATATATAATCCTTTACGGTATCAATAGATTTTCATTAATCCACGAGTGTAATTAGCTCTGCTGGTAAAATTAATGAAACGCCAATCCTGTCAAGGGTAGGAAATATGTCCCAAATTCCAATCCCAATTCTTCTTTTGTGCAAGTGAAACCAGAACGCTGGATTAGGCCGTTTTTATACATTAGTGGATTATATTGAAGTTGAGCTACAATTAATCGTAGGTCAACTGTTTCTTTGGGATTATTCTTATGTAATTTTTTTCTATATTCAGTTGACAATCAAGTCACTCAAGCTAGGACTACTGAAACGCAGTTAAAAAATATTTCTAACGAAACCACCAGTGCATAAGTAGCTCAAGGCTTCTCCAGTATATTTCCTGAACATCTCCAGCCATTTTTAGAATTCGTTGTTGAAATGTATTATTATTTATCAGTGTCTGAATGCGTCGTGTGACGTTGTAAAGAACTGCTGTTCTGGATACATCTGCCAAACAAATCCGTTTGCTCCAACCGGTAGCTGCATTTTAGATGCTCCAGTAAGTTTTTAAATACCAGATGGAATTTGATTTGGAAGTTCTCAAGGGCGAACGTAATGTTTTGAATTTTTTAGCCATGTAAAGCCGGAGGTGATCCCTGCTCTTCTAATATCGAGTGTTGCGGAAAACACTGTGTTCCAACGGGAACAGGCACTCGAGGATTGTGCGGTTAAATAATATTATATTATGCTCTCTGATCATAGCCGTTTAGTTTTCTTAAAAATAATTACCGTTCTGATAAAAATATATTATGTGCAGGGTTAAATTGAAATACAAAATTATGATTTGAAAGTTACGAAGTTAATGAATAAACCATATTAACTGTTACACATAACTATTAACTGCTTCCAGCTTTACAATGATTTATTTTTCAATCACACACGTGGGATTACACATACATTATATAATAATGTATAATTTCGTCACTCGTTAGAAAGTTTGCTTTCTTGTCCCTCTATGATAAATAATCTTTACAATTAAAATTTTTATACAATGCTGTGACACAATTGGCAGAGTTTTGGACACAAAAGACTCACGATTGTATTATTTTCTCCAGTACAAGCTTTCGTAGAAATCATTTCACATATTGCAAAAGTATTTCTTCTGCAGCGGGATAAAAACCAATTACAACAGCGATTAGTGTCAGTGCCATCGCGAACCTTATTATTCTTGAAACATAAATGATCCAAACAGGTTGAACTGCAACTTGAAAGATTAATTGAATTATTATTCCCACCATTGGTCACACATTGCTGAACGAGTTCCTTAAAACAATCCAAGTCCTTCCTCGTACTACATCCACCAGATTCTGAAATTGTTGCCATTTTTTAATATTACAGAATTTACAACACATTTCGATTTCGAAAGTATAATTTCTGGTACTCACTGAATTCTCCACGAACTTCTTGAAATCCTGTTTGACTGATTATTAATGCTATCCATAGAAGGTACGCACGAAAGTATCTCGCTCGCAAGGTCATTTCGAATAGAATTAATGCAATTGATATTAAGTGCGACAAAATGTTTAACAGTGAGTTATTAATTTGTCAGGATCTTCAATTATATGACGTAGTTATTCCTACCACTATAGTACTCGTGAGTCGTGAAAGTGCAAGGTTGACAAAATATCAAAACGGGTAATTCTGGCAGCAATCCAATTGTTTTTGGAAGGAAATGTCAACATATATTCCTTCATGAACAATACATAAACACTGCGCTTCCTGGCTACAATGCAATGCTACAATAAAACAGTTCTTAATACATTCCCTAGTTCTTAATATCGTTAAAATAATCCCCGTGCTCTTAGTTGTCAATAGCTCAATCGTTGTTTTAGTATTTCACTTTGGCGCGGTGACAAAGAATTGTGTTCTTCAATGTACACATCGGTTTTTTCCTCAATAAATTGCGTCATATTCTTGTCAGCTTTTGAAATGCAACGAATTTTTATTGCTAAGTGGTTATCGTGAAGCCTAAACTCCAATTTTTTATAATTACCATGTATCAGTGCCATTAATTAAGATAACTGATACTATTCATCATAGTATGTCAATCAATTCTTTGGACCAAACTCTGCAGTAATGATTGAAACTGTCGCATTATTCTATAATTAGTGGAACCAACCGCCGAGTCAAGATTGTCCTTCACAAAAATTGCCTAATTTCATAACTGGACAGTTTGGATTGCATGACATCTAATAAAGTAGGACATTTTTCTATTTAAGAAAAAACAAACAAGGCGTCTACCACAGTCGAAACCTGAGTCGCACGCGAGTATAAAAATCATATCGCTTACCACAAAGTCCTGGAAGACTAGGTTTGCCGAATTTAAAATCGAGATTATATTATTGAGAGTCTAAATTTGGTTGAGAACTAATGCAATTATCTAATGCAATCAAATTAGACTGAATTCAATTGTCGATTGTGGTTACCCAGTCTCTTCCTGTTGATTCTTCAATGTATAAAAGCCATAAGAGAATTTCGAGCATGACACCAGAGTTCAGTAAAGGCAGTTGTTGTGAAGGTGAAGTCAATATAAAAACAGGTAAAAACCTCTAGTTTTAAACCAATGGATATATAAATGTAAACGTTTTAAAATTTAAAAATATTGATAGTTGACTTTTCACATTAGTATCGAAATTTAATTTTTTTTACGTTCGGATAAATTATGACGACAATTGGTTATATGCCGCCTCAGGTTAGAGAAGGTCGATGATCTTAACATTTAGCTTTTCTAATCCGTTTAACATTTAGTGGCTCATTTTTTAAAAAAATATTTGTAGAATTATCAATTCTTTGTTGATTTAGACTCAACATGTCTACCACCAAAATGTTCATCTTCATTGCGTTGGGACTTTTGATGGTCCTCAACGTTGTGTTGGCCGACACCATATGCTGGTGCCAGGACTTGATCTCAAAGGAATATGATAAGGACGCTACTCTGGCAATATGTGGAGACGTTGCCCAAGGAGAACTCGAAGACTACAATGGTCAAATGGTCTGCATTGTCACCGACAGTAACAAATTCTTGCCGCAGTGTTTCGACAAAGGGTATGGTGTTGGTTGCAGACCTATTATGATAGTCTATAGATAGATAAACCGATTATGTATTTAAATATAGAAACTCTACATCATAATTGCATCGTATGATGTTACATACAAATCTATAGTTTTAATTTTATGAATCCGAATCCTGTATGTTAATTTTAGAACATCAGATTAATATTAGTCACACAATCCACACTATTGCATACATTGCATTGGTTGGGATTTAAATCCTAACCCACGTCAATCCAAAGTCACACCCCCCACTCAACCGGATCTCGTTCTGAAGCTCTCCTCTTAAGCTTTATTAGTAAATAATCCAAATTTTAATTTGTAAATAGTTATAATATCATTCATTAAATGTTCAATGCCTTAGATCACTATTAATTACCTCCTAGGAGGATCCACTAGTCCAGAAATAATAAAAATAAAAAATAAATAAAAATAATTATGGTTGAATAAAATTTTCATTGTTAAGCATGTTGTGCAAATTTCCTTGTAAATCAAATTAAAAATCATACATACCTCAACTTTTTTTGCTAGTTGAGCCCTGGGGCAGACATGGTTCGTATTGCTATTTTTTTGAGAGATTATTCTCTAATTTAATCCATTCCTAGCATATGTATATAAGTCTTTATTGTGCCAAAGCAAGTATACTAGCTGTTTCTTACTAAACTATAATCGGATGTGGGATCAAACACTAGTAGACTTCTATAATTATTAAGCGGTTTTATTGTTCAACATGTACTCTCAACTCTGAATATACATTATGCACGCATTTCGCGAAAATACGACTCAAGCGCACTACTGACAAAAGAATTGCATGGTGGAATATGGGTGCGCACATTTTCGCTTTTCGTTGTTCGTAGGCCAAGGGCTGGGGACTTTGAAAATTTGTGTTTGCTTTGAGTCTGATTAGAAACTAAATGATATGTCCGTAGCCAATAATTCCGTTTAGAGTACGCAATTTGGATTTTACTCAAATATACCGCATACCGCAATGCAACCACATCGGCGATTTACATTTCTCTTCCTGAAGATTATTCTTCCAGTGTGTTCGAAAGTTTTACCTCTTGTAGTTGGCAAAACTATGACATAAAACAATTGATTCAAATACAAACAAAGAAATCATGGAAAATTAACTCTGCCGCTTTAAGTAAAAGCACTAATTATAATAAGAGCTAACGAAATTGTGCAAAGGAAAATGTGCAGCGTTTTTTACACAATATCATTATCATTGTCTGTCATAGAATTGGACGGCACGGCTCGGGCTTATGAAATTGGAGGGAAACACACCGCGGTTCAATCAGTTAAAGAAAGCCAAGGAGAAAGGTGTCTTGAGTGCGTGCGTGAAAATTAAGAATTCTCAGAATTTACATTTTTGTAATTCCTGTTTTAAATTTTATTTGACACTTTTCAAAGTTTTTGAGTTTGAATTTGGACTTGGAGAGGTGAGTTCTGAGTACCTTTTTTTACATTGTATTTTTTGAATCACTGACTAGGTATTCACTTTTGGATTTGGCTTCACGGTTTACCCACTGCCAGGCTGACCGTTTTTCTCTAAAATCAGGGCAGGACACTTTCGAAACCACCATTTTACCTACACTGAATTCAATTTTTTGTCCATTTTATCTACAATGAATTCAATTTTCTGTCCATTCTATCTACAATGAATTCAATTTTCTGTCTATTCTATCTACAATGAATTCAATTTTCTGTCTATTCTATCTACAATGAATTCAATTTTCTGTCCATTCTATCTACAATGAATTCAATTTTCTGTCTATTCTATCTACTGTTAGATTTTTTAGAATATGCAGCGGACACGAATTTTTTGTTTACTTCAATTTGTTGACACATGCTGCGTCAAAGGTTATGGTCGCAGGTTATAGCTCTCCACCCCTACACTACCAATATAACCACCACAACCTAAATGACGCGCAGTGTTCAGAAATTTAACCGCGAACAGCTCAAATTTTTAGGTAGACTTAACACTTGTGTAAGTTCAAATTAAATTTAAAAATCAGATCGTGCTGGACTTCTTCTGTGAAAAAATCCCATAGCAACCTTAACCTCTTTTACGTTCGGAATCGTGCCCGCTGCATATTCTAAAAAATCCAACAGTACAATGAATTCAATTTTCTGTCTATTCTATCTACAATGAATTCAATTTTTTCTCCATTTTTTTAACTGTTTAGCAACAATTTCAGTTCGTTGCTTTTTTATTTGTCCGCATTTGAATCTGAACTCACGTTTTCCGCAGGGAATTTGCAAAATTTTGCTATACATTAGCATCGGCCCGGAGGGCCGGAATTTTTTTTGAATTTTTTGACTACATGAAGCAAATTAAAGACAGTTTTCTGTGTTTCTGAATGAAAATGTAGGACATAGAAGGACAATTTTTCCAAAGCAGGACATTTTTCAGAGCAGGACAGGCCATCTCAAAGCAGGACTGTCCTGCCCAAAGCAGGACGGTTGGTCAGCCTGCCCACTGCCCACTGTCACGTTCACGTTTAATTTTAATACTACTATTTTCTAATAATTTGAATCAAGCTTTTCTGTACAAATATTTTCAAACTGAATTGAACTGATGACTGAGGGTTTCAGCGTTTTTTTTAGAAAAATCTGACACCTCCACGGAGTTTTTTAGTTTAATTTTTAAACTGACTGTGACTGCTGTACGATCGCCTGGGTGTATATCTAAAAAAAATTATTGACGAAGAATTTATACGACTCATGCACTCTTGTTTGTTTGTATTAATTAATGTACACATTTATACATTTCAATAGTTTATTTGATTTTGATTAAAATTTCGAATTACTGTATTACAGATCTGATCTGATAAACATTAAACATGAGTTCAAAATCAAAATCTGGAGACAAGTCCAAGAAGAACGGGACCGCCAACTCAACTGACGAAAGTTCTCCTGATTCAACATCTGCCAAGAAAATTTGCATCATTTGTTCGCTTGAAGCCTCCAACAAAATTGTTCGAGATGAAAATTTTGAAAAAGTTATGCAATTCTACGTGGAGGGTCTATGCATTGATGTCAAACCGTCAGAATACTCAAAATTCGAACTTTGCGCTAATTGTTTTGAGCAGGTCGTTGAATTTTACGATACAAATGATGTACTCATCCTCTTGGAGAACCATCTGAAGAAATTACGGAAGGGGCTTATTTCTCAACAGTTAGCTGGGATTCTTCGTTTGAAAGACGAAGGGCTTACTTTGCATCCAGCTCATCTAAAGGTTACACAAAGTACGGTTCACAATTTAATTTACGTTGCATTTTCAATTATCAAAACTTCATTCAATTCATTAATACCCAATTTTGACTTTTTGTATGCAGAATTTGGGGATACTGTTGATAATAAAGACGACAAACCTGATGAGCCTGGTTCTAGCGTGAAAAGTACTTTGGAGGATCGTCGTGCGGCTGCTTCTACTTCTCCTGGAAAAAGTCCCAAGAAAAGCACTGCACAATCAAAGTCTGCGGCTACTGAAAAGGAAAATGGGAAAAGAGGTGCCGACGAGGGAACAAGCACACGTCCGAAAAGGCGAAGGTA
>JAQIXO010001731.1:0-11523 GCA_034700305.1 Protaphorura armata | reverse complement strand
GAATTCGTAGTGCTTTGCACCCAGTGTGAAAAAAATTGTTTACTTTTGAAAATAACAAGTAAAGAGCACTCCTATAATACCCATCAACTACGTGGATTCTTCTTGGAATGGACTTTGACTGACGTTGACAGAAAAATGGTCAGATAGATTTCCAGGTGAAGTATTTATTTTATGACGCCCATTAATTATGCGGGTCCAGGTCGCCATGGGAAGAATGCATGCCCATCATTTCATCCTTCCGACCTCCCCTCATATTTTGTAATGTTGAAGAATCAGTAGGAAAGTTTCCAGATTCTGTTTCCAAACTAATTAATGCAAGACATTTCGATTATACAAGGTTTATTTTCTTGACATTTCGAATGACTGCTCTAATTCTGATTTATAAATGAAATGGTTCATTAATGTTATACTGAAATGGATGGACCGAAATTACTTGACATTCTTGTTTTGTAATTAATTATTTTTGTGCTGATTTGAGATTATTCTTTAATGCCTGGGTGCGCGCGTGCGTGAGTGGATTAGCATTGAATTGTTATCATTGAATAACAAGAAGATCAAATGTCTGAGGGATTGAAGTGTTACAGTAGTGCAAGTGCAAAATGAACCCAGCCGAGCCAGCTAGAGAAGATTTGTTGCTTTGTTATGAGTCCAATAGATGAAACGACTCATTTTTGTTTTAACAAACAGCAGAATCCGATGGATAAGCAGGAAGCCGCGGCACGTGCCGTCTTTGCCATGTCTTTCGTTTAAGTGTAAATATTTTTACATTTGAGGGTATAGGTCAGTTATCTCTCCAAGAGAGTGGAACGAAACCTAATTCAATGCAAACAAATCCACATAATTAAGTTCAATTATTGTCGAATATGCTACCAATTAAAAATTAACATGTTGGCACAGGGTGGTTCACGAGAATTTGAATATTCTTTAATGTTTCGTCAGTAAGAAATGAAATGAGTCACCCTGTATGCTTCCGTATTGTATCGTAAGTCTTTGTGCCAGATAATTGAGGATTAGTTAAAAAATGCGAGTCTGGAGACTCGCGTCATTTGATTTCAGCTTCAGTCTTTATTCTCACAAAATGAGCCACTGGAACTGCACGGCTGTTCTTCCTCCTATTAATATTCCTATTTCGAACTCCAATGACCTATTTAAATTTTGTGAAGTTATTTGTCCGGAAGAATCTTAAGAATGGGATTTATTTAAAGCCATGATGTCAAAGCTATCTCTCTAACAACTAACACGTAACTTCAACATTGTACACGGCACAAACCTACAGACAGACATAATGCAGTAGAGCATTGTGGAATGGAAGGTGATTTTCCTGTTGGCATTTGGCGTTGACAATGATGGGAAACTGTGGGATGAATGGAATGGAATTTTCCTTCACAACAAGTTTGAGAATTTAATTTTTACATTTTAGAGAAATAGAAAAATCAGCCAACTATTCATTATACGGTTGGATTGTTAGTTGGGTCACATTTTTTGTATTTTAAAATAATGTACATTCATCATCGCGCCGCTCAACTTATTCACATGCTCCGTTCAGAAGAACTCTTTCCGATACTATACAATTATGCTCACTTGAAAAAACCTCCATCAACTCTATTTCTAATTTCTTTTGAACAATTGCATAAACTTGGAGTCATGATTCGTGTGCGAAAAATAATGGAACTTTGTGACTCGTTAGTCATAAGCGGAATTGTAGAACTGCTTTAAAACCCTTTATCATTCATTACATACACCTTTCAAATTTTCGGATCAAGTGCTTGTTTTTATATGAAAAGTAGTTCCCTTGTCAAACATGAGAACATGACATGATCCTATCGCCTCGTTAGACCTAATTAAAGGTATCGTATATACTAGGAAGTACTAGGAAGTAAAGTAAAGTAGAGATACGTTGAGGTTCAACTCAATTCTCAATCTCATCTTTCCCTGAGAAATTGATATGAACATGAACTCAGGTAACTTTTACCCTTTGCCTTTTTCTTAATAATGCCATGAAATCTAATCTGACTAAAACACTAGTTGAGTATTACCCGGATGTAACAACGTAACGTACAGGTACAGGTACAGGGAGTACTTGGAAATGTTAGAATTGAATTGAATATCGTGTAACTACTGTAACGACAACGACAGAGAGAATATCGGACAGATTTTCCCCTTAACTTCAGATTACTGTACAGTACAGGGTGAGATGGAGAAGAAAAAAAAACTTTTTAGGTGATCTGGAGGCTTTCAAAACAAAAATTTGTCAACAAACGGGTTGTGTTCTTGAGATAGAGCCGAAAAAGAGATCTGATGAGAAAATACTTGGCGAATGTTTACAAAACTTATAGTTCAAAACTTCAAGTCTTAACAACGCAATCCTCCCTTTTATTTTATACACACAGTCAGCTAGCTCACCGAATATATTTTTTTTATTCCTGAGGGGTTTCTATGATTCTACTTTCTAGAAACTGCATGTACTTTTTAAAATACTACGTACAAGGTGGTTCATAATATTTGTTTATTATGAGTACACAAAATACCTCTGACATGAGTCCATCATTTTGAATTATCATTGGGTTCCGTTATATTTTGCGTGCTTTTCTGAAAGTATGCGCTTACACGTCATAAAATGACACTGGATTGCGTCCAATAATAATGTAAAAAGAATGACGGGTGATTTCGGAAGATCCCATTTAGAAATTATAATCTGTACCTCATCTGCTCTTTGTTTTTTTTTTTGTATTTTGCTTTCGAGAATTAACGTGTAGTAATTAGGAAAACTGAACAAATAATGTGAGACGTAGTAGCGCCAGCACATCAAACATATTGGCTTAGGTCATTGACCTCCTTTGCTGGTTAGTGCAGGAATTAAATTCTTACAACTGAGTTGCTCAAAGACTCTGGGTTTATAGTGTGCTCAATCCAATAATGGCAGATTTTATCCAGATCAAATGATTCAAACACGTGTAATTGCATTAGTTCTTGCATTATAGCTCAATAGCATTCAATTATTTATTTATCATTTTAACTATTTGACTCACGTTGCTTAAAAGTTGTAGATTAATTTAACTAAATTGTCTAACCTAATTTTAAGGTTTTGTTTTATTTTAAAAATATAAAAACCCTGACCACGTTTCTTAAAAGTTGTTGATTAAATTACCTAAATTGTCTAACCTAATGTTAAGGTTTTGTTTTATTTTAAAATTTTAAAAATCCTGACCTACATTGCTAAAATATAGTACTCGTTCAATGTTACGTATTAAAATTTACTCCTTCCAGTTCTAAGGCTACAATTATCTTGGCAATGACCCCAGCTTACAGTTATTGATTTGACTTGACTTTGCGTTCCACTAGTTGTACTTACATGTACAATGGAACATGTTGCATTTTGTACATCGTTTCCTCAAGTTCTCACGAGGGCGGAGGACACGGCGTTCTTCAGTCTGGAACAAAACAAATAAAAAATTACACAAAATGTCAACACAAATTGATTTTCTTACATTACAGACACATTGGCTTATACGTACACAAATATCCTTAACTAGAATTCAATTGATTTGACATTCCAGAGTTGATACAAATATTGAGTTAATTCGGTGTTAAAATCCTACCTCATCGTAATCGTCGTAATGGAAATCCCCATGCACAAAAACTGGAGTCTGTTTAGCATTTTTGGAGCGTCCTGACTTTGTCCCTTCATTTCCATTCTTTCCCGACAGATTGAGCGAATCCGGACGAGTATTTTGTATTCCAATATTTCCATTGTTTGCCGAATCAGAGCCGGGAGATGATATGGAGGATGGACTTTCATTCCTTCGATATGGATTGATCTTCCCAGTGTTATTTTGTGATTTGTCATTTACTCTGACCGTGACTGTTATATCTGGGGTGTACGTTTCCTACAAACATAAATATTCTTCAATATCCTTATGTGTTATAAGTTATAATTAGTCATTCATAAGACAAATTACGTACGATCGATTTATGCAAAAGCAAGTTATTCAAGTACTAGAGCAAGAGCAACACATGCTAAGCAAAATAGAAAGCACTTGAACAGTACGAGGACAAAATACCGGAGGCTATTTGCTTTACTATTCTGTCTTACATACAACAATATATTAAGAATTTTGTATTTACCTGATGTGGAGATTCATCCAGACCACGACCACGCCCATGTTCCAAGTGAACGAGACTCTCTGCTATTTCGCATAGCTGTCAAAAAAATATAAAATAGTTCCATGTATTATGAAATCAACAAAAAATTAATGCATACAATCCCGTTCTTACGGAAAGCCAGGTTAGGAGTCCAAAGAAAATGTGAGGTTGGATCGTAAATAAAATTCAATTAAAAGAGGTTTTCTATATATAGCCGGAAATCCGTTATATAATGTTGGGCAATTTCCTAACTAGACAAAATATTGTAATTAGATAGATAGAATATAAACTTACCGCTCCCCCTAGATTCTGTCGCGCTTTAGCTATTTTTGCTCTCCATTCTTCACATTTACTACAGTCTTGCTCGTCGTACTCCATTTCCTGCCTTGGTCGGTCAATTTTATAAAAATGTTTACTTTTACTAAAATGTCGGACTAATTTTTTTGTCTATTAATTTTAGTCTACGAACACTGTTATTCCCATTAAAAATATAAAATGGATAAAATTATAAAGGACAGGAGCTGAGCTGGGCCCTCCGGAAGGAATGAACTTTGACTGACGCTGACAGAAAAATGGTCAGATAGATTTCCAGGTGAAGCATTTATTTTATGACGCTCATTAATTATGCGGGTCCAGGTCGCCGTGGTAAGAACGTCGATCATTTCATCCTTCAGACCTCCCCCTCATATTTTATAACGTTGAAGAATCAGCTGGGCAGTTTCCATAATATGGACTCTTCTGTTTCCAAACTAATGTTGAGGATAAGTTCTTCCAATCATACGTTATACAGTGTGGTTCGTAATCACTGGATTCTTTCCAACTGTAATGCTGAATATTTGGTCACAAATAACGTAAAAACTTATGGTTTGGGTTACATTTTGAGCTACCCTGTAAAATAAATTACAATTTCTATGAGTTTAACAACCTCTGCGATGCAAGAGGATGACGATGGTTGGTTTTCTGACCAAGAAAGTGAATTGGACATTATAGACACATAAAGTATGGAATTGAATTTATCTCGTTGCTACACTAAAATCTAAAATGTTCTCCCCTTCTCTTTCTATGTATTTCTATGTATTTGGGAAACAATTTTTTGTCCGGAATACATTGTTCAGTTCAGGCTCAGGCTAGCAATTTAACTTGGATGACTTGCCTTATTTTCCAAGCTTCATTTTCTTGACATTTCGAATGACCAAACTTGGGTCAATTACAATTACATTTGTAATTAAATTAAAAAACTTACATTACAATTTCGTAATTGTAATTCTAATTAATTACGATTAAAATTTATGCACATAATTTGTAACTGTAATTAACTACTTGGAAAGTAATTTGTATTTGAAACTACTTTTTTTACTCAATTACTTTTGCTGACTAGTAAAGAAAAGAAAGTCTTGTACTAATAATCGTAATAATAATTACTTTGAAAATTCTCCATGTAATCTGTAATTGTAATTGAATTACATACACAAAGTAATTGACCCGATAAGTCTGTGAACGACTTATGTAATTCTGATTTATAATTGAAATCGTACCTTTCGGGTGAACCGAAATTACTTGACATGCTTGTTTTGTAATGTTCTCTTACAATTGTTATTTTTGTGCTGATTTGTGATTATTTTTTTTATGCCTGGATGCGCTGCGTGCGTGAGTGGATTAGAATTGAATTGTTATCATTGAACAACAAGAAGATCAAATGTCTAAAGGATAGAAGTGTTTGCATTGCAGTGCAATTGCAAAATGTACCCATCCGAGCCAGCTGAAGAAGATTTGTTGCTTTGTTATGAGTCCAATGGAAGAAACGACTCATTTTTATTTAGTCAACTGATTTTTGTTTTAATAAACAGCACAATCCAAAGGATAAGGAAGCCGCCGCACAGTAGTGCAGTGCCGTGTCGTCGCAACTCGCACGTGCCGCCTTTGCCTTGTCTTTCGTTTAAGTGTAAATATTTTTACGACTGAGGGCGTAGGTCAGTTATCTCTCCAAGAGAGTGGAACGAAACCTAATTTTAATTCAAGCGAATCTACATCTATTCATCCACACACAATCCGTTTGTAATGCAATTTACACAAAATCCGCCAAATGCAATTACTGTCGAATATGCTACCAATTTACTGATAACATGTGAGTACAGGGTGGTACTCGACAATTTGCATGTTCTTTAATGTTTCATCAGTAAGAAATGAAATGAGCCACCCTGTATGCTTCCGTAAGGTAAGTCTTTGTGCCAAATAATTGAGGATTAGTTTAAATGTTAAAAAATGCGAGTCCGGAGACTCGAGTCATTTAATTTCAGCTTCTGTCTTTATTCTCACAAAATGAGCAACTGGAACTGCACTGCTGATCTTCCTCCTATTCCTATTCCTATTCCTATTCCTATTTCTAATTCCAATGACCTATTTAAATTTTGTGAAGTTATTTGTCCGGAAGAATCTTAAGAATGGGATTTATTTAAAGCCATGATGTCAAAGCTATCTCTCTAACAACTAACACGTAACTTCAACATTGTACACGGCACAAACCTACAGACAGACATAATGCAGTAGAGCATTGTGGAATGGAAGGTGATTTTCCTGTTGGCATTTGGCGTTGACAATGATGGGAAACTGTGGGATGAATGGAATGGAATTTTCCTTCACAACAAGTTTGAGAATTTAATTTTTACATTTCAGGGGAATAGAAAAATCGGATTCGTGTTCGTGTGCCTCCTTGCCTGCTCTTGGTCTTTTGACCTCACTCCAACTATTCATTGTGCGTGTAGAATTGTTAGTTGGTTCACAATGCTTGCATTTTAAAATATGTTCATCTTCGATCAATTTAATCACATGGATTAATGAGCTCGCCGTCCAAGAGAACTTTTTCCAAAATTCATGCTTATCCGATACATTACAACAATGTAGAGGAATGGGAAAATGTCATCTCTGATAATCAGCAAAAAAATGATTCTTTATTTAAAGTCCTCTCGGTTAAGTTGGGTTGGTGTAAGTGTATTTGATATGCGTGCGACAGAAGTCTCATGTGTGTAGTTGGATTGGAATGAATTGAAAAGAAGGAAGGGTAAAGTTTATGGGACGTGAGAGTCAGTTTGAGTATTTCAACGGGTATTTAGCAATTTGTAGAGCATTTTGTCACTGTCGACCCGCTCCGTAATATCCACACGCCGTTTCCACCTAAGTGTTTTCCCATTAGCTGTACCAACAGATATCTAATACCTCAAATTTTTTTTCTACTCACACCCTCAGACCTCCTCGCATTTCTTGGCACAAAACCATGACGGAATTTACATGGCTAATTTAGCTAACCCAGCCCAACCCATCCTATCACACGCACACGCACACATATTCAACATACAATCATTATCTTCCAATAAATTCCACCTCCATTTACATTACCCATAAAATATACAAACAAATAATTTTTAAAAATACATTAAAGAGCACGTCTCAGGTCACCCCATGATTATCAGTCCAATTTGTTATAATAGTAAGCCAGTTCTATGGTAAAACAAATTGTATTCAGTATAGAGAGGCGGCAAGGCCGCGCACAATGTACATGTGCTAAAAAAACAATGAGGCCTTTGGTTTAATGAGGTTTTACAGGATGATTTCGAATAAAGATTTTTGTCTGAATTCTGAATTGGCTGGGTTGCCTAGAAAGATGCAGTTTTGAATCTTGTGAATTGTGAAATTGTGATGAGGATTCGACTGGATTTGACTCATGTGTGGGCTCTATGCTGTAGAGCCACAAAACCTCGAGTGATATTTGTCGGTTTTCGGTTGAGATTTGTGTTTTGTTGAGAGACAGAGTCGAAAGGAGCCACGAGGGCATTAGTATCAACAGACAGAAGTCGTTTTCGTTGTCCGTAAGCAATTCACGTGTCCGCGCCTCTGACAGCTCCCAATCCCAATTAATTCCAAACAACACAATCTCCCTTTGGACCAAATGCCAAATGGGTTCATTCCATGTTCCATGTATCGCTGCATATCTCACCACAAATTCGTTCGGCAAGAATCGAAGAATCCTACCAAATTTTCTAAGATGGAATAACACACAGTTCATACTTGAGTCAAATTGCATGAAGAATATATGTATTAGAAGAAATTATCCAAAAGAAAGTCCAGCATTTTTTTAAATCCTGCCGATCCTATTTGGGAGGTGTTTCATAAAATCATTAGGAAATATTTCTTTTAAAAAAAGCATTTGCGTATTTGGCAGTTTATACTCAGATATTACACAGACACTAATTTTATTAAACGTTCAATACTAATTATTAATACGAACTATTTTGTTGAATCCACTCGCCGCGCTCGCCATGCAGTCTTCATATAATCTTTGCCTAAAGACTGTATGTACTGTAGTACTATGTTCATGTTCGAAATTTTTTTGAATTCCAGGATTCAGTTATTACACGCATGAGAATGAGTTGAGTTGTGATATCATCCGGGTAAACTCTGAAAGCCGGGTATTTGAATTTTTTTTGTGCGTGTAGTGTAGATGTGAGATGGAATATGTGCGTTGAGTTGACAGGCTACTTGTCCCCTGAATTTACAACTCACTCTGTTCTAATCCACCTGTGAGTCCGGAATTTAGTGTTTCCCGTGCTCGAAACTGATAGCTAACCAACCATACCATCCATATAGTTGTAGCATTATCCTCAGCTCAATTTCGACTGGAGCATCTCCTTGGCTTCCCTGTTCTCAACATAAAATATGTATACGAAATACGAAGGATAGGAAGGAGTACAAATACAACGTTACATGTAAAATCGGTTTTGGAGCTCAGCTGTCGGTTATCCGTCATCCCCTCCAGATTCTCGAAAGAAACGGGCGTCTTTGAAAGAATCTTTCTTCCACGGAGCACATGGAGACTCCTTGCTCTTCTTCTTCTTCTTCAGATCCAATGGCAAATGGCAATTACCCGGGTAATATGAAGGAAGGAAAAGAAAATGTGAATGCATCCATTAACTCAACAATGCCATTTATTTGACGACAGAAATAGCTATACTTCTGGATAGGATAGAACTTTGAAGCCCAAGCGACGACGAGTGTATTAGTTACGACATGAATTTATTTGTCCGCCACCAAAAAACGATTTACACGTACATTTACAAAACTCAATTCCCTCATGCATCCTCTCCATCCTTCTACTCTTCTATCTTGTATCTTCTCAGAACATTTTCCATGTACTTTTTTGCCAATTTTTTCTGTACTACTAGAGAAAAAAAAGAAGTTAAGCTTTTGGTTCCCAAGAAAATGTGAGGGAAAAGAAAAAGAGCCATCATTCGTGCATTCCTCGTAATTTCTCCAATGGTTTATAAATAATTCATTACATTACATTACATGCATTACAAAATACTACAATGCCGGGAGGATAGCTACAGGGGTCATAAATTTAAATGTGTCACTTTGTCCTGTCCCTATGCCCGAAATTCTAACTAGCACTTTCAAGGAGAGACCTGTCACTATTCCACTGCCAGGCAGTGCCAGCTAGCCAGCTAAATCCAAAAAACTTTTAAACCATTAACTCGACTCCAAAAATCCTTCAGAATTTAGTCA
Source organism: Protaphorura armata (assembly GCA_034700305.1). NCBI lineage: Eukaryota > Metazoa > Arthropoda > Collembola > Poduromorpha > Onychiuridae > Protaphorura > Protaphorura armata. Next base: position 1,824 of record JAQIXO010001731.1, on the reverse strand, counting down.
TAAATTAAGAGGATTGTAATTAGGCTTGGCCTGAAAACCCCGTGCCGTCCGGGTATTTCATCCATTAGCCTTGATAATTGACTAATAGATTCTGTTGTACAGAAAAAAAATCTTGTGAGGGAAAGTTTCCAGTTTCAAACCTCAAATCGAAGAAACTCTTTTATTTTTGTTTATCCGAGAAATCCTCTTTAAACCAGTAGTATGGTGGACTGGACAAGATCTCCAGAGATATACGGAGTATGTAGTACTAGACCTACGTTTGATCCTTCAGTAGCCCTTCAGTATTTTTTTTGGATATTCTTGTTCTAAATTTAAGACCGCGCGACTCGACACTGTTAGATTTGGGCGACGACGCCGGTGTCCCGAAAATCTACGCACTACGCGCCCGAGATCCGAAAGGATCATCTGCTTAATTTCACAAACTTGTAAATGGACATGTACAAGGGTTCACCAGACACTCAGACGTAGGTGACGTGGAGGCATAGACAGACACATGATAATGGGATAACTCGGCCTACCATGAGGTAGGTTAGGGTTCAACCCTCTCATTTCCATCCACTTTTGGTAACCGCAAAGTCCAAAAATAATAATTTTCTGGCCCTTTGGACTGGTAAGTGATTTTGTACATATCTTGGAAGCACCTAATCGGTAATGTATCTGTTTCGATTCGATTCGACGCGACCGGAAAAAACGCGAGGTCTGCGCGATGGCTACTTCGATTTCCGTCTAAAAGAAATTGGTCGGAGCTTATCATCAGTATCTGACATCTTTAACTTGAAAAACTCAAGATCCCGCGATAATATCAAAAAAGTATGAAAATCCGGAAATCAATCAAGTTTGATCTCATCACAAAATAAAAACAATCAAAAACTTTAATCATTCATCAGAATATGAAGTTGTTATTTTCATTTGAACTAAGGTCGTGTAGTTTATCTGTAGCTTTGTTTGAAAAGAAAAACTCCAGTAGTGCTCTGTTTTGTTTATTCATATCGAATTTCAAAGTTCTACATACTTACTGCTCTAGTGCTCTGTTCTTGTTACTATTGCTATCTGTACTCTAGTGATACTTTTACTACTATGTTTCTTATTTCAACTACCACTACGTACTACACACACGTAATCCCGTAAGACGAATATTATTTACACTACGGCCTGCTCATTGTCACTCACAAAAAACGACCACCTCGTCAAACCGCAACTCCCGGTCCTGACCTCACTTTATTTTCTTTACGTTTTTTGATACTTTTCTGTCTTACAACTGTCTTCCTTGTTATTGTCCACTCCGTCCTAACATCGGCATTATGGCCGGGTGAACCGACGGAGGCCCGCACATTTATCACGTCATGCAAAAGGGCCGTTCATGTCGCGTTACGTGAGCACTCACTGCACTTCTCCTCCTTTCTCTCCGATTATTACCATTGCATGCTGTAGTACGTCATAATAAACTAGGATGTGTGTCGTCCCGAGGTTGCGCCACAGTAGGGCGAGCGAAGCGAAGCGTCGTCGCTTCTTAGACATGTATGTATAGTGTTCGTTCACTAACTATTCGCAATTATTTTATATCGGATATTAATTCCATAATTCCCAAATAAAATGCGACCAGTTTGTGGACAACTATTTTTCCGATAGATAAAAATGAACATCTGATAGTACATATAGATTAGATTATAATTTTAAACCACTATCATTTCGTCAGGGCAAAAAGCGACATCGCGAACACACAAAGTGCAATTCGTATCACACCCGCAATATTTGTTTGCAAAATTTTCAACAACTTACTATCGTCAGGGCATAAAGCGACATCGCGACATCGCGAACACACAA
>JAQIXO010001730.1:0-11523 GCA_034700305.1 Protaphorura armata | reverse complement strand
GTCAGTATTAATTACATTGTAATAGTCACAGACATCCACTTTATCATCAAAGCATTTCTCTTATACCTTGAAATTCTTAATGTGATATGGCTTATTATGATTGGACAAATACTGGCCTCACTTCCTAAACTTTCAGAGGAACTTCTCGCACTTTAGAGACGAAAACGTCAGGCAAGTCGTCGTGGTCGTATTCTTCGGTATAAACTCAATTACTGTACTCCCGTCAGTGTTTCTATAGGTAATTTCAAACACTTGTCGTCTGAGTCAATTATAACATTTATGGACATTGTAGTGAATTATACAATCACAGTCATTCTTATGTGATTTTATGCCGTCCGCTTGCCCGAGCCTTTAAGCAGAACATTTCTTTAATATGCGCATGCTCCTACAACATACCGCAATGCAGTTAGATTGGCGTGAATAAATTATAATTGACCTTGAATTTGAAAGACTCCATTTGGATTTGAATTATTTATACGCGTGTATTGCATGCGTATTAAATATTTGATATTTTAATGGCTGACTTGGTATAATTTAAAACGACTGAAATAAACATTAATGTTGCATTGCATATTTATGTACTGAATAATGAAGGTGAGCGCGTTGTAACATTTATCGATTGGATGTCCCGGCGGCTGCAACTTACAATTAGCAATAATTTATGTCGTCAATTCAATTTCAATTCAAACTTCCTTTTATTCCACAGACAAAAATTAGTTTGTTACACAGCGAAAATACAGAAATGGAATAATAAGATGCGGCTGAATCCCGCATAAAACGGGATATTACACAACTACATGTTAGTTAGTTACGTATATAATTGCAGATAATAATTGTCGTCAATATCTATTTGTTAATTTTTGGCCATATGTTCGTGTGTATTTAGTTGTGCAAAGATGTGAACAGTAGAATTTTTGTTTATATTTTATCTGAATTGATTTGTATAATTGTAAAACATATTTGACGGTAGACCTGTACGACTGATGTACAGTGCTTCGCCCTTCGGGTATACATAACTATATAATATACATATAAACAGTGCCGTATGTGGGACTGGAGATTTTTGTAAAGTTAATTGAAAAAAGACAAGTAAATATTTCATATGAAGTTTGACGCGTTGTTCGACTACAATAGTCTTTGTATCCCAATCCCGAGTGAAAAGTCCACTTTGAACACAATTCATGATAAATACTGTATGCGGAGGCATTTATGTATCCCGACATACCCAGTCCACAACAGTCACTACGCCAATCCGGTCATCTTTTCAGCTATGTTAAGAAATATGCGAAATGATAGGACACTACAAGGCGCAAAGTGCCTGTGCAGAAACAAAAAAACCCTGGATCCATGAGGTTGTTAATCATTTAATGGGTTTAACTATAATTATTGCTGTGATTGGCAGATGTTAGTCAGCGTATCCTCTCGCTGGCCTGAACATTAACTCTGTTAAACTAATAACATTCACAAATCTTTTACCTATCACCTGAAGTCCTGATCACACCTCACTTGGACGATTAAGCAATAACCAACACAAAAATGGTCGGCATTTTCTGGCTCATTTTGCTGATGACCATTACTGCAGTTTGCTTGTTTCCACAAAATGGTGTCAATGGTTAATTGAAAAATTTAGTTATCAGCCTTAAGAGTACTATTTGAAATGATTTTAATATGACAACCAATTCTTTATACAGCTGCAGTTAAGATTATTGTTCAAAGGAGCCCGAAGACGATTGCCTTGGTGAGGTGGCTATGTATCCTCCGGAAAGTGCTTTGACAGGGAATACATCCGTACTGGGCAGGATGACATATTGTTCAAATTCAGAACCTACATTTTTAATATTTTACTCATAATACTGCCATATACCTGATATACTACCATGTTTACATTAGTAAACACGAGACGAATCAAGACTGTGCTAGTCGGGATGATCTTGTTGCAAAGCCGCAAATGGAAAATGGCTCGCATTGCTTGTGTGACAAAGACCTGTGCAATTCCAATCTTATAAATGCTGGTTTCAAAGAAAAGTATTTGGATACTCCTTACGGTTCCTTCAGGGATCCTGCTTCCACGTCTGCAGGGATGGTCTTCATAAGTACTCAACGGAATTTTCGTCCTTGTCATTGATGTTCCCTTATCCCTTCCTGCACGGGGAGACCATGAAGGACATCCAGAATACTCCATCATCAAACCGTCGGTATTATTTAACCACCCCAACATACAATGCATTTTGATCATCACCTTCCTTATCTCAAATGAAGTAAATCCATTTTAAAAAATATTTGTATTTGAAATCGATTTCGAAAGGTCTATAAATAAATTCATAATGTTTAACCAAATGTCTTCATGCATTCGAAATCATATTCAGTTCGACCATAAACTACTTTGAATCTCTTAGAATTGCAAGAATAATTTACACACTTTATTCTCAAAATAATTTTACGCCAGGGCCCGAGCAATAATGTTGAACCATTCAATTTTTCTGCTTTAATTCTTGAAAGGAATTGACACACAAAATAAAAATAAATATGTGTTTGAATTTTTAGAAATACTCTTTACACAAAACATATTTTAGTATTTTAAAATGTGTAATTAAAAGTACCAGTAATCATTGATAAGTAGAATTAGCAGTTAGTATATTCTGAGTGAATACCGAAGTTAATCTGCTCTTCTGAAGAGAATTTTGATTTGTTTCTATAGACTCCTTTAATTATGAATACAGTAAAGAAATTAAAATGTGAAATTCAGGAGAATGTGTTGATTGACTTGAGTTTAAGTAATGAATAGTACGTTACTTAATAGCATAAAATATAATATGGCCTTGAGACCGTGGCCATATACTGAGTCTGACTAAAAGTAATATGTGTGTAGATAATGAATAGAACGGTCTTCCCTGATGTAGCTCAAAGTTCAACTCTAACTGATATCTATTGAAAATAACCTGAAGCTGCCATTTAGTCAGTGCAGTGGTTAGTTATTGCGACTAAGTTTTCACGGATATATATTAATTAATTACCAGTGCCGTAATGGCGTAGTGGTATGGTACTCCCATCCGCTATGCTGTTGGTACGGGGTTCGATTCCCCGGGCCTGGTAGCCCCATCCTTGTTCTTTCCGACTTTCGTGGCGTGGGTTTTTACGGGCTTCACCCGGTTTTCCCCTCTCCCGGGTGCTCAATATAAGTCACCCGCTGGCTTTTTAACGATAACGGAAACCGAAATAAATACTGAGTGTGTGTGAAAGAGTGGTGGAAACTGACTGTGTTGTGGGAGTCTGCGAAAGACTACGCGGAGGCGGATGCTGCTGGCCACGTGTAAGCTCTGGGCGGTACTGTACAGTTGTGTGCAGAGTATAGTCTAGCCTTACACACACCGTCTCTCCGTACGTTAGACTCGCCGTCCACTCCAATTTTTCAATTTTTTCAATTTCAATTTATTCAGTGACAACACCCTAATACATAGGTCATTATATTGTATGATTAGCATTAAATTAGAACCTTTAGTCATTACACCATTTCCCATAAATGGGACGTTATATTGTAACACAATGATGGATGATAAGTCAGAATATAAATATTATGTATAAATTAAAGCAAAAGAAAAAGAGAATGTAGCACTGATACCAATTGCAATCAGAATTAACTTCTATATGTAAACCTAGTGCAGGTCGAAATGCGTTGATGCTTATTACTTAGCGAGTTCCCCTTTTTGTGTTGACTGCTTTAGAGTTGATTCGATTCAGCGTTGCAGGAGAGTTAATTGGGGCAGTGGCAGAGTTTAAGGTATAAAGATTTTCTTATCGGCACAGAGGGTTGATGACTGCCATCGTCTTGGCCTTCAGAAATTCAGATAAAGAATTTACTATTGGTACAGAGTGTGGAACATTGTCACCGAACATCAGACTTTCGTTGATGTTTCTGATTTTGTAGTCGGAAATTCTTGGATTCTTTATGTTGCATCGGAGTGAGGTCATTGGAAATGTAGATATCAAAATACCATTCAGATTCTCGTAAGGTACGCTTCCTCTTCATTGTCTGGATTCTGTCATTATTGCTACGGAGTGTAGCCTTAATTGGGCGCGGTTTACCAGGCAATCCTGGGATACGTTCTGCAAAGGTCGGCACAGCTTTTCCATCCGATGCTAACTTGATGACGTCTTTCACAGTTTCAACAAAATCATTGCCAACTACTCGTTCGTCCATCCCGTGAATTATCACATTTTTCAGGCGCGAGATGCGCTCCATCTGCTCTCTGCATTCCCCAGCAAGTTCCTCCGTTGTCACAAAACCCTCGTTCACCTCATTAACTTGATCAACAGTTTTTAATAATTTTGCCACAGTTGCTCCGAGGTCCGATTCCATTTGAATAACTTTTTCCGATATTACGGATTTCCACTCGCTTAGCTTCTTTAATTCAAGTTCAATTTTTGAGACACGCAAAGCCAGAAGTTCAACACTGGAAGGCATAGCTTATCAGTCACACAGTAGAGATAGCGAACAAAACAGGGAGTTAACACAGTACGGCACAGTACTCAGCAGTCAGGTTGGATCCACTCTGAGCTATAAGTCTGTGACAGTGCCACTGGCCAAAGTAACCGGACTATAAACCCTCATTATTTATTTATTTTATTTATATTAATTAATTATAATATTTTATTATAGTAATATTTAATCAATTAAAGTGTATTTCAACAATTTATATTCAATTCTGACAATAAGAGAGAAAAATCACCAATTTACTTACAATTAAAACACGAATCAATTCTGTAGTAGGCTACATAAAAATTTCTACGACGGATAAATTGACAACATAAATGAACAAATGAATTTAGAAATATAGGCATTCATTATTGATCTTCGGTCTCCAAACCAAAAGTAGAAGTTATTATTATTATTCAAGAAGGTTTCACGTTGATGGGTGTTATAGGAGGTCTTGTAACCAGGGTGCTTCAAGAAAAAGTCATTTTTTTCACTTTGACCGGGACGATAAGGTTGCTCTAGCAACTTCATTAGATTGAACAGGATGGCATGGGACGAATTTTGTTGAAATTCAATTTTTAAATGGGGAATTTAACATTGGGTGCAAATTGCCAAACCCTATGGTAATTCGTAATGCTTTGCACCCAGTGTGAAAAAAAGTTGTTTACTTTTGAAAATAACAAGTTAAAAGACCTCCTATAATACCCATCAACTACGTGGATTCTTCTTGTTATTATTATTATTCAACATTTCCTTTATTCCACATTACGTTCAAAATACAAATCACAAGTTAGCACGCGGAAACGGACACAGTAGAGTCCCACTGGTGTGAGCTTTTCATCTACTGCTTTAGTAATCAAAATTAGCAAGTACGGAAGTACAGAATAGTCAAGACTTTCAAAATTAGTATTAGTAGTAATTAAATAACAAAATCAAAACAAATACACTTGTAAATTCATTTGCACATAATACAGGGACAACCGTCAATTCTGTGAAGTTCATTTTCAGGTATTTCTAAAGTACTTTTCAACTAATCACTTAGCAATATATCACAAACACTTTTTTTTGAACAATTTGGCTGTCGGCAATGATTTTAAGCTGTCATCCAGATTGAGCCAAAGTCTGGTTCAAGTTCTTAGAGATATGGAAGAACTGTATTTTGAATCATTTGCGGTATATCGGCCAGGGTGAGACAACAGTACTGTGGGTGTGGACAAGTCTGAGACACACTGAGCGAAGGGAATGCTAGAACGTATGTAATATTTCGAAGACAAACTTGTGCAATTGACCAACGAGTGTCAGCACAAGTCCCGTTCACACTGATTGCAGGTCTATTACCGTTACCGAAACTTGTTGTACACGGTGCGGACTGGGCACCTGCTGTGCTCATGAATGCCAAGGAACAGGAACACGTCAATGCTATGAAAATCGAAATTATTGATCGATTCATTTTCAATGCTGTAGTTTCTGTAAGGAATTTCTGAAATGAAATCAAATAAAAGATTAAGAATTAGTTAAAATGCCTGTTTAGATACGTTCTACTGCATAACTCATAAGAAATGGAAATGTGTTAATTAAAAATACCAAATTAAGCAGAAATCAGAATTGAGGTAGAATTCAGCAATATATTTAGAATGCAGTCCAAACTTTTGTCTATGCACTTCTTAAGAGAAAATTGGTGCTTTTATACTAAAATTTATACCTTAAAAATATTAATTTGATATTACATAATCGAACTCGGAGTCGTGACCGTGACCGTGACCTATTACGGAACACGGACCGCAGCTGCAGATTTCACGAATTAAAAATACAAAAATTGAGTTGGAGAAGAGAAAATAATGCATTGGTTGACTAGAGTTAATTATTAGAAAGCCGATATGAGCAGATAAACTAACTGTAGTTATTAAACGGCTTTATCTTTCTATTTAAGACTACATTGGGGTTTGCATCTTAACTCTTAGAAGGAGTTAAAACAAATATATAGTTTTTGATCTTTCTCGATCTTTGACCTCTTGATTCATTGGCTACGTATGCTACACACGTGTATGCTAAAATTGATATGAATGTGACCGTCACCTTACACTGACTCCGACTGAATTGCATTTGGATCATGAGTAGGACGGCCTTCCCCATTGTAGTAGGATTAGTAACATTTGGAGATAACAGAATCAATTAAAGAAAGATCACAACTATTAATATAAAAGTTATCTATAGATAAAACATGAAGAGAATTTTTGAGGTGTGGTAGCAGTTGAAATGTGTAAACGAATATACAAAAAGCTGGGGAAAGGACTCAACTCTTCATTTATTTACACATAGAGACAAATTAATTTATATTATTTAATCAATTAAAATGTGTTTCAACAATTTATATTCTGTTCTAATAATATAGTAACAGTGCAATAGAATCATGACTCAATTTTGTAATTACAACACAAGTTCAAATGATGAAATGCCAACATGAATGAATAAAACAAATGATTAAGTAATCTCATGGTCATATACATATCGATTTTTACAGATGGGTATGTAACTTAGCCAATAGATGGTAAATCCTCCAACAATCCCACAAGATCGGCGAGGTTTTCTGTGTAAGGTTCGACAACCTTTGGTAGATCTCTAGAGGTACAACAGTACTGCGGGAATTCACAAGTTTGATACACACTGTACGATGGGCTTGATTCATTTCTAAAACAAGCTTGCAGGAGGCTGATCGTACCATTGACAGCACAAGTCCCGACCTTGTCGCGGGTAGGAATTGTGCCGAGATAGGAAGTTACTGTACACGATGTAGACTCTGCAACCGCAGGGCTCAAGAATGCCAAGAAACACATCAAGGCCAAGACAACGGAAAATGTTGAGCAATTCATTTTCCTTGGGATAGTTTTCGAAATCATCTGAAATTAGTTTTTAAAAAATAAATGTATGATTTTTGTCACACATGTTATTTATGTATGTAACACTTTGAACTTGTGCAATTAAAACTATTAAATTAAAAAATTAAATTCATAGTTGCTAGAATTAGTAAAAAAAATAGTTATTAATGTTTTACTGATGACTAACCTGGTGCTTACGTGTTTTGATTAAGTAAGTCGGAGGATAAACCGCGTTAGAGAAGTTTTGAAAACCACAGTAGTATTCTCAATGAATTCTTGAGTTCTTCTGTGCTGTTTCTGAAGAGAAGTGTAGACATTTTATACCAAATTTGATGTCTGGGCCCATTGCCCGCTAAGACACAGAATACAGAAATCGACTGTGATCATAATATTTGGCTCCAAAGACTCAGGTGCAAAAATTCCATGAATAATATTACGTATAATTAAAAATAATTTCATCAATTAATTCTGGTTTTTTTCCCTTCTGTATAGCATTTTGCTGCGCTGAACTTATTCAGATTATGATTCTAATGTAAGGAATTTATTCTTGAGAACGTACAACCAAGTCAACTCCAAGAGTTTGACGTGTGCTTTGCATTTCATTTTTAATTAATGAGTACGACGACCTGACCTCATCCTAAAAGTTTAACTCTAATTTTATAGCAGGTCTTGTTCAAACTGGATATTTTTCGTATACATTTGTTGATACGCAATTTGGAATAATAAATTATTTGTGCAGTTTATGCTCCGTACGTTCTCTAATACCAAATAACAAAATGTATGTGATTAGCTTGAAATAATGTTCTTTAATAAAAGGACAACCAATTAAGTATAAAGTAAAGCAAAGTCAGATGACAGTGTATGTATTTCAATTCAAGTCTTAATTAAAATTACAAACCAAATGAGCTGAAAACAAAATCATATCAATCAATTGTATTGTATTGAAAGCCAATAAATATTACACCAAAAAATGTCATAATAATATATAAGTAAACGTAAATAAAACAAATGAGTGTACAAATACAAACACAAATAACAATGAAGAAATTATAAATAAATTATTAATTAATAAAGTAATTAATTAATTATTTGTATTGCAAAAGTTGTGTTCACTTTTCGGACCAAGACAAGGACGGGACGAGAGGACATTTCTTAAAGGTGGAGGACAATTCCTAGTTCTGTCCAGAACTTGTTTTCTAGAGCGACCTTAGCTATGCAACAGTATTGTGGCACAACACAATTCTCATATACACCGAGCGGAAGGAGGCCTGGAAGGATTAGAACATTTTGAACACAAACTTGATCTGCATTGTCATCATCATTGTTAGCACAAAACCCGTCAATACTGAGTACCCTTGCGAGTACCGTGACATTTGCTGTACACGGTATTGTCTGCGCAGATGCTGTGCCGCCCAAGTATAACAGGCAACACATCCAAGCCGCAACCAAGACAACGACAATTGTTGACCGATTCATTTTCCTTGGGATAGTTTTTGAAATTTTCTGAAATGAATTTAAAAAAATAAGAATAAATTAGAGAAATAAATTTTGCGTGATTTTTGTCACGTTACGTTTGTAACTTTTAAAAATTAGAAAATTAAATTGATACAAATCAAATGAATTATTAAAAAATATTTAATAGTGTTTTACTGACAGACCTTTGAGTGAGTATGTTTTGTGTAAGAAGTCGGAGGATAAACCGCGTTTAAAATTTGACAAGTTTTGAAAACTTTGTAGTAGTAGTAGTAGTATTCTGAGTGAATTCTAAAATTGTTCTGTACCTTTTCTGGAGAGAAGATGAGAGATTTTATACCAAAATGATATCTTTTCATTTTTTCTATCAATGAATTAAAAATTTCAATTGACGTCAATGCTGACCTATTATGGGGCCATTGGTCTCTGAGTCTGACAAGGGAACCTCGCCGAGTGGTTTTCGATTCTCGACCTGAAACTTTTTTAGGGGGCTCATTAACTTATCTGAAGGCTATGTGTAAAAGAACTAAGGCTACTTTTGCCCCGCGCTCGCGCAATCGCGCATTGAAAATAAAACAATCCGCGCTCTCTAATACACTACACAGCACTGTACTAGGGTGTATTGTAAATCTATTAGATGGGAATGCACACAGACTCGTTTCACTCATCTTCATTGCGCACATAATTTTTAAATTACAAAATTAGAAAAATAAACTAGTTACCTGGTTAAGACAAGTTTGGCTGGTTTGGATGGAAGTGAAAATCCTCGAAGAAATGGGTAAAACACAAAAAAATATCACACCAGCTACACTTTACAAAAAACATTGTCTCACAGCCGGGTGTTTCACAAATTCTAGAGGTATGGTTGAAACAAATTTGGTTCACATTCTCAAATTCTCCAGGGTCTTCCGAAAGATAGCCAGACTTAAACCACGCGTAACGGATCATTGAGCCAAATCTTTCTGAACACAATTGGTTATAAACAAGTGACTGCATTTTGATTATGTTGTTTCTTATGTGAAGATTGTATGGCAATTGATCCAGGGCGACCCTGTTAAACATATTCTTCACAAAAATTTTCCATTGCCGAAAGAAATAGACATCGCAAGGCTGGATCAGTGCAGTTGTCAGAGGAGGGATTTGTAGTCTTTGGCAACTCTTGCTACCGAACAATCCTTCGTACAGTTCATCATCTGTTTGACCATTCCAAGAGTCATACAAGATGACTGAATTTTCTAATAAATACGGTTCTAGTGTCTGTGTATATTTTCTGACTAGACCTTTGTTCAGTTTACCGGAAACACTGCAGACCACTTCGACATTTGATGGTCGGAAGATATTCTTTTCAACAGTCGGACCAAATGAATTGGATTTTTCTTGCAGACATATAAACAATTTTCCAATACATTTTCCAGATTTAGTAATTGTTGGTTGTATCGTGTATGAGTGGGTCGTTGCATTTTTTGACTTCACACTCCCAGCAGTCACTTTCTCACCCTTAAACGAGAGAGTACGTGACGACTTTATCTCGTAATTGAAACCGCTTTGGTCGGTATTGAGCACAGAGTCATCGGAAAATTCTTGACATATTTTGTTAGCCTCGGCCACGAACCTCTTTGACGACTCCAAAATATCGACAATATCTTTTTGATAATTTTGTCCAACAATCTTCACAATTTTTCTTGACGATATTTTATGTTCACTTTTGAAGGATAGAATCCATGTGTCTGATGCCTTGAAATTTAAGAAATCAGCTTCACGTGACACTTGAATTGCCCATCTTCTCAAGTCACAATCATGAACTGAATCATGAACAAAAGGTTTTTTGCACGCGCCGAGTTAAACTTTTCGTAAACATTGTATATAACCTTTGCTGCCTTTTCCCTTTGTGTTCCGTGATTTTCAATATAACGCTCAAACCGTTTTATATAATGTGGGTAAAGTACTCGCTTGAACCTGTTTTTAACGGCCTTGAATTTATGAGTTTTAGCGAATTCCACAACTTTTTTCATGTATTCCAGACTATATCCAGTGACCTCAAATTTTTCCTTGTCATATTGAACTTCATCTTGACTCAATAATTCAATTGACACTTGTGAACACGCCTGATCATCAGAAGTTTCATAAAACTCGTCTATATTTTGAAAATCAAGGGTCTCCTCTTCTACAATTTTAGAAGATAGTAAGGATTCAAAAATAACAAACAACTGTTCAGACAGTTCACATTCATTAATATGTTGAGAGTTTGATTGTTGTACGGTATCCTCTTGCTCATAGTCACCGAACTTCTGTTGGACTAATGTTAAAAATTGTTTTGCAACTTTCACTGGACAACACATGATGTGATAAATATTTGAATGTACAAATATGTGTGATAATATTTTATTTCTGTGCCGAGTTTGTGCGAGACAAAATTAGAATTGGTCCAATAACTCAATAATTATGAAAATCTGAATTTACTATCAACAACAAAGTTTTCAAATGTTTTGCGCGCATTGGAATAATCTTTCCCTGTCTTTCAATAAGAAGCAAGGATATCAAGAATGAGACGAGACGTCTCTCCTATATCAAACGTACAGTGCTGTGTAGTGTATTAGAGAGCGCGGATTGTTTTATTTTCAACGCGCGATTGCGCGAGCGCGGGGCAAAAGTAGCCTTAGTTCTTTTACACATAGCCTTCAGATAAGTTAATGAGCCCCC
>JAQIXO010001729.1:0-11524 GCA_034700305.1 Protaphorura armata | reverse complement strand
AATGGAATTTCATTTTTTAAATTCATTATTTCTTCTGGGCGGGACAGTCGTTCGGAATAGTTGGCTCTGATGATTGGAATGTAGGATGTTAGGACAACAGCGTTCAAGAATGACACTTCTTTAATAAAACCCTCGTTGGTGTCTGGGCGTGGCCAGAATTCTTGAAGCCCTTGGACGAATGTTGAATTGTTTCGTGGTTGTTCAATCCCACTTTGAATATGAAGGGCAAGAAATGAAATTCCAGGCGTAATTGGTGCTAATTTACCCACAGGTGTACCTAAACGAAAGAAATCTCTTTTTGAATATTTTTTTAGTATATAAAGAGTAAAAGGATTTTCGGTAAAATCGGATTCCTTGCAAAGAAAAACTACTGTAAAATTGTTAGTAGATGAATATATTAGAAGTTAATGAGTAATTAAATACTACATAGTAAATCAATATTTTTGTTCTCACCTAAGCATTTTCATCAACACCATACATACAATGAATTCTAGTAAAAAAAAACGTCAATATTTTTGTCTTACTTTTAATATCCTTGCCAGTGAAGAAAAGGGTTGACATGACAGTAGGATCGTTTTCAGCTCTCCATTCTAGCCATTCGTCCCATATCTTCAGAAGTTTTGAAGCATCGTTCAACGGATAGTGAATCATTCCCGCCGTGATTTTGGCTTGTTCCATTTTGATGAGTTTCAATTTAAAACTCGTTACAATTCCAATGTATCCAGATCCGATACCCCGAAGGGCCCAAAATAAATCTGGATTGTGAATCTTATTCACAATCCGCGCGGTTCCACTAGCATCCACCATTGTTAATTCAATGACACGATCTGTCGTGAGACCATACAAATGTGACCAGAGCCCAAAACCTCCGCCCAAAGTATGTCCACCCATTCCAAGGCTCAAACAATTTCCCATTGGAAGTGCGAATCCTCCATTCATATAAAGTTTGAAGTAAATTGGTCCGAGGAGAGCGCCTGATAGATATTTATTTAATTAGATGGCAATTAACAAAATAAAAATCTTATTTTATTCACACTTACCCGGTTCAATCCGAACTGTCTCCTCCTCTTGATCTATGACGATTCCATCCATGTCCCGAAAGTCGACTATGATTGAGTCATTGGTTCCAAATGAATAACCTTCGTAGGAATGACTCCCGCTCTTGGGCATCAATGGAATTCCTGCGCGAGAACCACACTTGACAGCGTCCTCAACATCCTGAGTTGTTTTTGGTACGTAGTATGCAAGTGGATAAACTTTTACGAGTCGAAGATTCCATTGATGATTGAGTTTCCTATATTGCATCTCATCCGTTTGATCGACGATTAGAATAGACGTATTTTGGTGTCGTCCTGTCTCGCTAATGCACTCAAGAAATTCTTTTAGTGTCGGAGAAATCAGCGCTGCCGAATCACCAGGCAAATATAAAATTAAAATAATCGCAAAACTGAGAAGCACGAATTTCTTCATGTTTGTTGAGTCTTTCACTAGTTGAGTAAATAATATAATAAGTTTTACTTTATATAAGCCGCTAGCCGGTTACTTTAATTCAAGAGACTACGTCAATACTTGTTGAGTTGAGTCAAATACAAGTTTTCAACTAATAAAACATGCTAATTGTCTTGCAATACCAGTACAGGTAAACTTTTGAACTTTGAGTGTCGTGTTGCTTTTGCACTACACTTTTACTGAGCTTACCAGTGAAGTGAAGAGTTTGCATTCCACCCACTGCAATTTTTTAAATTTTGCAAAAGAGGAAGTAGATGAGAGGTAAATTGATTAAATCGTGGACAACACTTTATCAAGTAACATTTGTCACATTTCATACATATGAGATTTGAGTCAGTTCGTTAGCCCCACAATAGTTGAACTCCACCAAACACCAACAACTGGCATTACACAGTAAATGAATTAGAGAAATTTATATTTACTCATTCGTATTTCGTATAAACATGACGATCCGGAATTTTTTTTCAAGTACATGCATGGCCGATCCTTTCAAAACCACTTCGACTAATTTAAAAATGTAAATCTTAATTTCCTTGATTAAAAAAATTAAATAATGGAGAACGACAACCACAATATTGTTCAATTTAGGCCGTCATTTTATTTCCAGGTTTACAATTGCGTAAAGAGATTTATATTATGGAACATTGGTAGAGTTAAAGTAGACTTGTTTGAAAATGATGGGTGATTTCTTCCAATTTCCTGAACAGACTTGACAGACGGAAGGAAAATGATTTGTCTTCTCCTATCTCTTTCTAAACACAATTCTGGACAAAGGAGTGGAAAAAGTCGATAATTTTATGCGCTAAGAAAGTTTAGAAAGGTCTCGAGACGATAAGAATGAACATTAAATTTAAAATAAGTCGAATACACTGGAGCGCGATAAAACACGAATTTTTGATTTGCGTCACCACAAGTAACTGTAGGTCCATTACAAATGAAATTTGGACGTAAATGAGTTGAATGTGGTCGAGTTTGAACCATTTTAAAATTTGAAACCTAAGTGAGGACATTCGGAGGACGTATGAAATATATGGTATAAACTATAAACTATAGTTAACTTTTCTGTTTGTGAAACTAAACGCGCTTATCAATATGAGAAATCATTTTTTAGATTAAACCGATCGGAAGAGTAGTTGTATTCATGATGCTCTATGGTGACACTTCGAATCTTATTTATGCACTCAAAAATACATCTTATGAATTATCATTCTATTAGTACGGTTAACATAACCCGGTTAGTAATTATAACATGGTACAAGATCAATGTTTCTAAAATTTTATTCGCGTAGTGTATTAGAAAGTTTTAATGTAATAAAACCTTCATATTAAACAACTACCGGGCATTTGCAATGATTGTTATAATACGTTAGCCCGCTGTACCACAATTTACTTTGTCAATAGACAACGATAAGAATTTGTGGCATTCATAATTGATGACAATTCTGCCTTCTGCACCAATTCATATCTGTCTCTGCAACTAGCCAGTGCACTTGAGTGTACTTGGGACGATACGTGTTATGTGATTCGTAGAGAAAACTTCCTATTGTAAAATTGTTAACTCTGTAGACACAAATATCTATCTCTTACAACAATATCTCTTGGAATGACATCTCTTTAATATTGTATAAAATTTAAACGAGCCCATGGCCCATTTGTACAAATGATGTATAAAATTCAAACGAGCTCATTTGTGCAAGCTCATGTTTCTTGCAATGAGAATGACAGAGTGAGTGGAAACACGATCTACTTTGTTAGAAAAAACGATTGCATTGGGTCTAGCTTCTACCCTAGAAGTGAGATAAGTCTTACTTTTTGTGCTCTGAAGATTGTCAACATTTAGACCCAAAGTGTCTAAAGTCCTTTGTTAAATGTATTTTCTGTCTCCTCCATCTTCACTGTTATGTTTTTAATATTAATCACATAAATTTGGGAACTGTCGATTAAAAGAAATTGACGTAGTGTTATAGTCCGTCAACTAGGAGTTTTATTGTTTCGCTGACACAAATAATGTCACTCAAACACAAACAAAGACATTCCTTCATGTATCTCTTGAAAAAGTTACAATTTATTTTATTTTATATCAGTCCTATCTGGAATGACATGTCTGACTGGTTTCTACTACGAAACTGTAAGGCAAGGATGGATAAAGGACGAAGATTTTTTAGCACACTTGTTGCTTTTCAGTACAGGATAACGAAAAATATCTCCCAGAACTTAATATTATTAGGAAAAACAATTCAAGACAACAGTTTCCGAAATTCTGAGTATGAGTTTTCAAAATATCAGTTCATTTTCTCGACGATTTCTGTTCTGATTACTCACATTGGTTGCTCTATTCACATTTCGTATATATCTGAAATTTACTTCAAATTTGACACGACGACATCTGTTACAATAGCCACGGATGCAAATTTTGAATTGCCTGCAATAACTGTGTGCATGAAACTCAGACATACTTTCAGGAAAAGCGAGTGGATCAGAAGATTTGGAGCGGAACACAATGGTTTTCAATATGAAATCCCATCTGAGCTAACAATTGCGGACATCCATGACATGGGAGTTGATATATTTCCCAATATAGTGAAAAGCATTTGGGCTATTAACTATGATGATATTGATGTCTTAGAGATCGGACCGATTCAAAGAACAATCCACGTGACTAGTAATACAAAATGTATAACTTTCTTTCATCAAATCAATATCAACCATCATGGAACAGCTGATGCCGAAAGACTAAAATATTTGGGCCAGTCTTATATATCGATACAGTTCAACCACAACCAAAACGAATACATAGATGCACATTTTGAAAATGAGCACTACCGCGTGTATTTTCACCCGGGCAATGAGATGGTGAATATGCAAAGATTTGCCATCGACAAACGGTACGTCAAGATTCGACCTGGTCGTATAATGCACGTCAAACTTAATCCTTCGGTACGATCTGTACTTCTCCCATCACCTTACAAGACAGATTGCAGTAATTACTTCAATCGTCGAAGGGCTGATTGTGTCCATTCTTGTTTGTTGTCGCATTATTCCAAAACACTCGAATCGAATCAATGGCCGGACGTTCTTCCCATCCATTTTGACTGCCAAACTTACAACTGGTCATCTTTGACAATTTCAAATGATACGTCTGAAAAGAGACACAGTCATATAACACAAGACTGTCAAGACAATGAATGTCGTCAGGTCGATTGCGTTCAGGAATACATTGGCATGAGTGTATTGAAAGATGAAGTATTCGATTTTGTCGATCAAAATAATAGTTCGGCTCTTCTTATCTTCTTTCCAATGGAGCCGTCATACACTTATCATTATATGCCCAAGATGGAGTTAGTGGAATACCTATGCTACTTAGGAGGTGTCATATCTCTTTGGTTTGGGCTTTCAGTATTTGGATCAAGCAATTATATTCGTCGAGTATTTCAGAAAATATTTGCCATGAAGAATAGGGTACAAGCTATTGCTTTCTGAAAGTTGTATCTATAGTTATTTACCTATGAGTAATATCGCATAGTAGGTTTAATTGTGTTGTAAAAAAGCAGTTGAAGAATGTCGTAATTATTAAATGAATATTGTCCGAATCCACTTGCAGAATTCAATTTTTTACTTTCTCTAGGGAATAATATACATTTCAGCACAGAGTATACCCTCGAGATAGAAGGGCTGTTATACGAGGGCAGGGGATATCAAAAAGTTTTGTCGTTTCGATATAAGGAAATTTTTTCGGTCAAAACGTATTTATTGTTTTTCGAAATAGTCTCCTTGAAGCTCAACACACTCTGCCCATTTCAATTTTTACGACTCTAAACCGGTTTTAAAAAATTATTTCGAAAAACCGTCAAAATTCACCGCAACTTTCACCCCGTTATCGTTAACAAAACGTGACGATTCTTCATTGCGAAATCGGTTGTATTAGCTGGGGGCCAGGTCCAGAATTTATAGTGGATGAAACATTTCTTCGAAGCCCCGTGAAAATCTGACATGCTGTTGTCCACGGTTTTAGTATAATCTAGCCCAGGTAGGATGCTCTTTATGAACTCCCGGACCACAACTCCTTCCTAGTCCCAACAACGGTGACATTAACTTTCCCCGCCGGACTTTCCCTTTTTGCTTTCACCGACACTGGGAGGTGATCTTCGTCAGGTGACCTTCGTTTTACGGTCATAAAAGTAACACGAGATCTCATCCCTAGTGACCAGAGGTAAAGTTTGGTTCATGCTATATAAATTCTACTTTCTCTTCACAGAAGTGAACCCTTTTTTTTTGGCAGATAAGGTTAAAAGTCAAGATGCCCACCGCGCGCTAATCGATATGCCCATACTGTTCCACTTCTTTGGTCCTATCCAGCTCTGGATGGATAGGTTGGTTGTACGGTCACATACGATTTATATTTATATAGCGTATTAGTAAAAGAACATTAAGATCGTGACATTTCAGCAGAGTTTCTAACTTTCATGATGAGGTAGTCCTGTTGTTGTACTGTGAAAGACGAGGGCTAGAAGTTCTTTCCAAATTGTCATGATTTAGACATAAAGTGGCTTAGGTCCTTTGTTAAAATTATTTTCCGCGCCCTGTATCTGCACAAGTAGGTAATTAAAATTAATCACATATATTTCAAACTGTGGAAAGGAAATTGACGTAGTGTCATATTAGTCAACTCGAAATTTCAATGTTTCGCCCACACATACAGTGGCACTCAAACACTAACAACGACATCCCAAATTGTTCTTGAATAACTTACAAGTTTATTTTATATCATTTACTCATCTGGAAGGATAGGTCTGACTGGTACATGTTACGAAAGTATAAGACAAAGTTTCAGTAAGACAACAATGTCTTGTAAAATGGACAAAGGACGACAATTTTTTAGCCGACTTGTGGCTCTTCAGTACAGGGTAAACAATAATATCTCCCAGAACTTAAGATTATTAGGAAGAATAATTCAAGACTGTGTTCGAAACTCTGATGGTCGCTTTCCAAAATATCCGTTCATTTACTCTACTATTTCAATTTTAATATCTCTCATTGGTTGTTCTGTTCATATTTGGTATATATCTCAAATTTATTTCAAATATGACACAACCACATCTGTTACAATAGCCACGGATTCAACTTTTGAGTTACCAACAATAACTGTGTGCATGAGACTCAGTAATACTTTCAGAAAAAGCGAATGGATCAGAAGATTTGGAACGGAACACAATGGTTTTCAATATGAAATCCCATCTGAGCTAACAATTGCAGACATACATGACATGGGAGTCGACATATTTCCAACTATAGTGAAATACATTTTGGCTGTTAGTAATGATGATCTTGTTTTTTTAAAGATCGGACCGATTCAAAGAACAATCCATGTGAGTAGTAATTTAAAATGTGCAACCATTTTTCATCAAAATAATCTCAACCATAATCAAACAGATAGTGACAAAAGTCTAAAATATTCAAGCCAGTCATATCTATCGATAAATTTCAACCACAGCCAAAATGAATACGTAGCTACTCATTTGCACAGTGTGTACTACCGCGTGTACGTTCATGCGAGCAATGAGATGGTGAAAATGCAAGGATATACCCAAGACAGAAGGTACGTCGAGATGAAGCCAGGTCGTCGAATTCAAGTCCGACTTAATCCTCCGGTACGATCTGTACTTCTACCAGCCCCTTACAAGACAGATTGCAGTAATTACTTCAATCGTCGAAGGTCTGATTGTTTCCATTCTTGTATGTTGTCACATTATTCCAAAACACTCGAATCAAATCAATGGCCGAAGGATATACCCATCTATTTTGACAGTCAAACGTTCAACTGGTCATCGTTGACAATTTCAAGAGTTAGTAAAGAGTCTCGTAGTAAACATATTCATATAACGAAAGACTGTGAAGACTATGAATGTCGTCAAGTCGATTGCATCCAGGATTACATTGGTATGACTGTATTACAAGACGAAGAATTTGATTCTCCCACTAAAGAAAACAGCTCGGCTCTTCTTATCTTCTTTCCAACGGAACCGTCATACACTTATCATTATCTGCCAAAGATGGAGTTAGTGGAATATGTATGCTATTTAGGAGGTATCATATCTCTTTGGTTTGGACTTTCAGTATTTGGATCAAGCAATTATCTTCGTCAAGTATTTCAGAAATTATTTGCCAAGAAGAATAGGGTACAAACCATTGCTTTCTGAAAGTTATAACTATAGTTAGTTTACCTATGAGTAATATCGCATCGTAGGTTTAATTGTGCTGTAAAAAAGCAGTTGAAGAATCTAAAATAAATATTGTCCGAATCCACTTGCAGAATTTAATGTTTTACTTTTTCTATGAAATAATAATAATATACATTTGAGCACAGAGTATGACCCCGAGACAGAAGGGCTGTTATAGGTAACAATCTTGAAGATTCGCAAATGGTAATTCAGTCAACCTGGTTTGCATGATTCTCTGGATATGATGGGTGCATCCTGAATGCGCGATAGAAAAATAAATCAATAGGGCCGAAAAATTAACAGGGAAATCTGGTTCATCGAGTTTTACCCTCTATGGTCACATATGTTTAGTTGATATTTATATAGCGTATGACGTATGAGTAAAGAACCTAGAGTAATGATATTTTAGCAGAGTTTCTAACATTCATAATGAGGAAGTCTTATTTTTGTACTCCGAAAGACGAAGGCTAGATGTTCTCTCAAAATTGTCATGATTAGAGCCCATAATGACTAATGTCCTTCGTTAAATTTATTTTGTGTGTCCTGTAACTTCACTGGTAAATAATTAAAATTAATCACATATATTTGAGAACTGTCGAAAGGAAATTGACGTAGTGTCATATTAGTCAACTCGCGTTTCAATGCTTCGCTGACACATACAATGTCACTCAAACACTAACAACGACATTCCTAATTGTTCTTAAAGAAGTTACAATTTATATTATATCAGTCTCTTCTGGAAGGACGGGTCTGACTGGTAGTATTTATTACGAAACTCTAAGACAGTGTCCCAACAGTGTCTTGTAGAACGGATAAAGGAGGCCGATTTTTTAGGCGACTTGTGGCTTATCAGTACAGAAGAAAGAATAATTTCTCACAAAATTTAATATTTTTAAAGAGAACAATTCGAGGCCACTTTGTCCGAAATTCAGTGGATGAAGTGTTTTCAAAATATCAGTTCATTTATTCCGCGATTTCAATTCTAATTACTCTCATTGGTTGTTTTATTCATATTTGGTATATATCTGCAATTTACTTCAAGTTTGACACGACGACATCTGTTACAATAGCCACGGACGTAAATTTTGAGTTGCCTGCAATAACTGTGTGCATGAGACTCCAAACTTTCAGAAAAAGCGAATGGATCAGAAGATTTGGAGTGGAGGAGACGGGATTTAAATTCCCATCTCCTGAGCTAACAATTGCAGACATGCATGACATGGGAGTCGACATATTTCCTAATATAGTGGAAAACATTGGGGTTGTTAACAATGGTGATTTTGATTTTTTATTGATCAAACCGATCGGGATTCAAAGATCAATCCATGTGAGTAGTGATTTAAAATGTGCAACTATTTTTCATCAAACAGATATGAACCATAATCAAACGGCTGGTGACAAGAAACTAAAATATTCGAGCCAGTCATTTTTATTTATACCTTTCAAGCACAACAAAAATGAATACTTAACTACTCAATTGCAAAATGAGTACTACCGCGTATACATTCACGCAAAGAATGAGATGGTGAATATTCAAAATTTTGCCTTCGACAAACGGTACATCCAGATCCAGACAGGTCATCGAATACATGTCAAACTTAATCCACCGGTACGATCTGTACTTCTCCCATCACCTTACAAGACAGATTGCAGTAATTATTTCAATCGACGAAGGTCGGATTGTCTCCACTCTTGCATGTTATCACATTATTCCAAAACACTCGAGTCGAATCAATGGCCTGCCTTCATACCCGTCCATTTTGACAGTCACACTTTCAACTGGTCATTGTTAACAATTTCAAGGGATACCCCTGAA
Source organism: Protaphorura armata (assembly GCA_034700305.1). NCBI lineage: Eukaryota > Metazoa > Arthropoda > Collembola > Poduromorpha > Onychiuridae > Protaphorura > Protaphorura armata. The sequence continues at coordinate 1,981 of JAQIXO010001729.1, read as the reverse complement.
AAGGATCACGATCAAATAATGAAAGACTTTCAAGAAAATGAATGTCGTCAGGTTGATTGCATCCAGGATTACATTGGCGTGAGTGTATTGCAAGACGAAGAATTCGGTTTTAATGACCAAAAGAACTATTCAGATCTTCTTATCTTTTTACCAACGGAGCCCTCATACACTTATCATTATCTGCCCAAGATGGAGTTAGTCGAATATGTGTGCTATTTAGGGGGTGTAATTTCTCTTTGGTTTGGGCTTTCAGTATTTGGATCAAGTAATTTCGCTCGTCAAATATTTATGAAATTGTGTGCCAGGAAGAATAGGGTACAAGCCATTGCTTTCTGAATGCTGTACCTGCATGGTTAGAGTAATATTTATCGTAGGTTAAATTACGTTGTAAAATATCAGTTGAAGAATTCATAGCAGTTAGTTAGTTAATTGCTTTTATTTTGGTAAACAATTTCAGCTTGCGCTGTTATCAATATTCAGACCGTGTTCAGATCAATATCTGCCCAAGATGGAGTTAGTAGAGTACCTGTGCTATTTAGGAGGTGTCATATCTCTTTGGTTTGGGCTTTCAGTATTTGGATCAAGCAATTATATTCATGAAACGTTTAAAAAATTATTTACGAAGAAGAATATGGTACAAGCTGTTGATTTCTGAACCTTGTAATTAGAAACAATTCATGTAAATTACATTGTAAACTAGCACGTTAAGAATTTCATGATTATTAAATCAGTATGTTCTTAATCCATGGAGAATTCTAATATAAATTAGTTTGTTGGGACTATCTCTTTCGTAAAGCGCGATGGCCGTCCGACTCGGGCCGAGGTAATGTATTAGGCATTGACCCGGACGGCCATCGCGCTATACAATAGGAATAACCCCTGTTTACATCTCCAATTCTTCTAAAATCATTCCGATTCATAGGCTCTTTTGGAAATAGGTGGAATATGATCCGGTTAGTATTCGAGACCCGGCTTGTAATCGGTATTTTACAATAGTTCAAATTCTATGTCATCGTCATACACTGAATTTACGGTATGATGAGTTATATTTTAGTGAGAATTAACCACAGATGGCGCTGCCCAAGCCCACGTTTAAAATAATTGCATATGATGGTAGAAAGCACTGACTGCGTCAGGACATGAGTCTTTAGATTGGAGTTTGTCGTAAAAATCAGAAGGGCGCAAGGCATACGTTAGATTTTAGAGAACTAAAACAAGGTCAGTTGTCAATAAGTGTAATTGTGATTGACAACAGCTTTCAATTGTAACCTCACTTTCTAAAAACATAAAATACCAACACAAATACATGTAAGTATATGTAATTGCTATGAATCAAATGCAGCGTAGATTGATTACTTTTTTATGGCTCTTGCTTGTAAGAGTTTGAGTGTTGACTCGTGTGAGTATTGCAATAGCCATTTTTAATTTTTAATTACTCTTTCTCTCACCCTACGACCTTGTAAATCACGAAAGATGGTTTTAATTTGTATGTTTGGACTGCATTTTTACTTTTCGTTGTACTTGTCAGGCTTCGCTAATTGAATTCCATATGGACAAATGACTTAATTGCCTGTAACCTATGTATGTTAATAGATGTATACTTTGTAATTGTACATGGCATCTATATTGCCTAAAATGACTAAACTCAATTGAATCATTGAATAGATCGTCTATATAACCTTTACTTGTATTGTTTTATATTAATTAAATGTTAATTTGATTGAGCAAAATTAAGTAGACCAGAACAGCACAACACTCAATTTGTTTTGCTCGATTTAGGTCGCCATTTTATTTCCAGTTTTCAGCAGGTTTACAATTACGCGTTTTTATATTGACATTTATTGTTTGCATTCAGCAGATTCCAAGTAGAGTTGTTTGAAGATGATGGGTGATTTCTTCCAATTCCCTTCTGTAGCCAGATTCTCAGGTTTAAATCCAAGTCTACTAAAATGAGACTCAATCTCTTCCTTTGTTTCTTCCT
>JAQIXO010001728.1:0-11524 GCA_034700305.1 Protaphorura armata | reverse complement strand
AATTAAATTGCGTATTGGTCTCGCTCTCCCAAAAATATTTTCCACAATGATAGCATTATGGACCGCGGCGCTTCGGTCAGATTGTTTCCTATAAGGTTATTATGACATCATGGATTCTAAATTGACTGGCTGTAGAGAAAGATACCGTAGGCATAAGCATCAGTAGTACTTTAAATTGGCATACCAACTCGGCCGGCAGCTCGGCAACTCGCACCCACAAGTGTACATACTTGTGTACCTCATCATTTTCAGTTTCATTATCCCGTTATCTAATCCTCATACACCTTACCATTGACAATGGAAAAAGGTTGAAGGGGTCTTTTAAAGTTTTGCATCTCTACCTGCTTGTGTATAGTTCACATTTAAAGTAAAAGAAAAAAGACAAGAAATTTACACCTCCGGCCTAAGGCAACCAATGGCAGTGATATTTGAGCGTCCACCAGACGTTTTTTTGAACCACTGCATTGTACTCCCGCGATCATCCTTTTTTCTTACTTCTTATGTCCCCAGTTTCAACTTATCTTACGAGGACTCTGGAAGTGAGTGAGTACAGTGAGTACGAGTAGAGTCAAGTTAGTTGCAGCGCTGTGCTACTTAAGCGAGCAAGGCACACGGCACGGGTATACCAATACTTTATGTTATAGGATTGCATTGTGATTGTATCATTTCTCAATTCACATATTAAAGTTAAAAGTTTGTATTGGTGACTGGACAAAGTGCGGCAATGTGGTGGTTCTCCAATTACCGCTCAGAATACTCGCATGCAACAAAGGTCAGATTGATGTTCTGTTACGTTTTGCGAAGATTTAGATTTCTTCTTGGTTAATTGGATGCTTGAGAATGTAAATAAATACTTATGGACCACCCTTCATATGTTATCGGCATCGGCATATTTTCAGGTGTCCAATCCACAGAATGCCATAATTTTCAGAAACTCGCAGTTCAAAATTTGCCAGACTTTAACTAATGTCCAAATAAAATGTTTAGCCATTGCCATTTTAGCTGGAAACCGCGTACCAGATTTTGTAGTAAAAGATTTTCCTTCCTTGGAAAAGACAAGTCATTCACCTGTAGAAAGAATGATATCATAACTATCTGATGATAGAAGGCATAACAACTTGCTTTACTGTAGGGAGGCGTAGTAAAAAAAAAGTAAGGTTTTATAATTGGCAGTACTTGTATGTTCAACGTACTCATCTTACGACTACGACTAGTAAACAAGTTTATCCTTATTGAATAAATGAACAGACTTGCAAGCAAGTGGTATGACGTCATACTTTCATTCAAGTCAAGTTCTATAGGCCAAGGCCAAACGTGCATGTGCAAGCAGTGGCGTATCAATAGGAGTGGTTACGCATGCTACGCCAGCAGTATTTACAAAAGGGTCAATTGTGCAAATTCCAAATATATGAATAAATGTTTACTAGATAGAGTATTTATTGAACAGACACGTTTTGTAAATAATAGCGTACGTGACAATTTCCTCCAGTATTTATTAAATACGGCGCGGTTTCAAACACCAGCAAAGCCATTGACATGACATTGGTCCGTTACGCTAGTTGATGTACAGGGTGTCTCAAATTAAGTGTGCAAAAATATGAAAACGAGATTTGGGTTTATAAAATCTTTAGTTGGAAATCTTTAGTTGGAAATTCGGTTGGCAGTTTTGCAATGAAATGAAATTATCCCATGAGAGTCAAAGTACAGCAGGCATTTTCTAATGATCTTTCTGTACACCAAGTGCAAAAATAAGTATTCGCACTCCGAATAGAAAGAAAAACGTGAACAGTTTTGACTTCATTTAACTTTAAAGCACGAGCATCTCTGTGTCGGATTACAATGGTTTGTTGAGTTTTATGGTTTCCCCGTACTGTCGATGTTTAACTCTTGTAGGGCTGGTGTAGTGACACTCGAAGATAATATTTTCATTCCATGGCATGGATACACATAATTTTATTATTATACATACGTATGTACTTTACTTACCTGTTTCCTGACCACCTGGTTACAATGCAATGACTCACACATTGGACTAACATTTAATTTCAAGGCAAAATACAGAGCACAGAGACTCTCACCCGTTGGGATTTTGTGATTGAGTTTGAGTTCAGTTTTTCATTAGTACTTTGTATTTTGAAAGCAAGCACGTAAATAATTTACTCAACGCAGAATATTATGTGTGTAAAATATTAACCGAAAGTAAATTAGCAAATTTTATTCGTCATTTTTAACTTTGGATTCAGAATTTCAGGTTGTCCTTGTAATGTACCTCAATTTATGTGTATTGATATGTACTTAGCCGAGTTAATTGAAGCATCATCACTCGCCGTCGTCTTCAATTCGTTCATTCATTCATTTCCATCCTGCCTACATGCATGTAATACTCGACACTTGAAAATTAATTAAATTATACTTTCCTTTCGTGGTCAAATCCAGAACTGCGTTTTAGTCTAGACTACCCAAACCTGCCAACTCTTAGTAACAAGGGAAGAGTAATTACTGTAAGCACCCATTCCAACCTGTATCTATTCAAAAATTCACATTACATTTTTTTTATTTCAACACGAAAATTTTAAACCAAGCTCAGTCAAGACGCAACCGTCTCAGTGACAGTGAAGCTAGGGAAAAAATATGGCAGGCCGCCAAGGTCTTCGAATGCAGGTCCCGTCATTCCCTTGTATACAAGCATGATCACGAGACTTTGTTGAGCTCGTATGACTTCATGGCCACAAATTCTTGATTCCCTCGCCTCGCTCGCGCGTTGACCTCATCCGTGACGACTAGTATGTGCGTAGTAGTATTGTACGTACCATTACTTTTTTGTCCAGGATGTTTGGTTTTCTTATCTTCTATTGTTCAAACAAATTGGACAATATCGTCCAATAATCCAATAATGGTTATATAATGCCTTCCCTCGATTACTGTTTTAAGTTACATTACATTATTGATAAAATCATTGAAGTGTGCCTGTTGTCATTACTGTATACTGTGTATAATTCAAAGGTCGATAGTCGATGCGACAGGACAAGCTATGACACATGCACTTCCGTCGAATCAGAACGCAATAATCACTAGGCAGACGCAGAGTATAAATATTTTGTCATAATTATTTAGCATTAATATGAAAAGGTCTAAAACTTATCACCTTGCCCATTTACACGTGTTAAGCGTTGAATTTTAGTATTACATTGTATATTATAAAAAATTTCCGAGTGTGATATTATTTACGCAAATATACATTCTGCATGTGAGTGACAGGCATTATGTGTGTCTGCATGTATTCAATTTCAATCTGTATCATCGGCTTTCACTGTTTACATTGACATGACTCAGGTTTTTCCCTCACTGAACGCCAAAAAATTTAATATCATAAAAAGTTAAAAGTGATGACCGGTTCTACGAACTGGTATGACAAAATTGACAATAAAGTAAATTCTGAGAATTGGTCAGAGAGGAGGTGATTTGCTTCGTAGTAATTAAATTGATCATTTCAAGAGAGCGAGACAATGCTCTGCTCTCTTACACAAAAAAAATTAATGCAGATGCAAATATTGCAAATTACGTTTCATATTTTTGACTGCATTAAAATTGACTATTTAAAAATTTAGCCAAAATGTATGGAATACATTTAATTCGATTAACCAAGATTGACGAATAATACAACACCTCAAATGTACCGGCCCATTAATATTTGCAAATGAAATCCAATAATATTTTTTTACTTACTTATCAACTAACTTAGCTTGACAAAATTGCGCAATCCTTTATTCCATACACATTACATACATGGACCAAGCAACCTTAGCGTAGTAGTGGCAGTCATTCAGAGACTCGACGACAGAACATAATACAAAGTCCAATCCAAGCTGTTATCTTTTGCCTTTCTATGCTTCTCTCTCTCCTCTCCTCGGAAATCCCAACAAAATGCTAATCAACATGACTACTTTCAATTCATAACTTAACGCCATGTAGTTTTTTAATGTGTGGAGTTGGACGACAGTGTGTTGAAATAGGAAAATCGATTCATGTATAAAAATTACGTATAATTTCCACTTAATCCCGGTCTTATCTCTAAACTGCCAAACATCGTTGCAATTTCTTGGTCATATTTTACTCATCTCATGCAAACAGCAGGACTAGCCTAGGTCAGAAGAATTGATAACCCCAAATAGACATAGAAACTAAAAATATTTTGGAGTCACTCGTGTCCGCGGCTGGCTACTACATTAAGATTGCATCATTGTGAGTGAATACAAGGCAAAAATATTTACCTCAATCCTATTGATCTACAACATACCTAGTTACATTCAGAATGCTCGTGCTCATTATTATTCCAAAATAAAATATGAGTACACGATAGCCAATCGGATTAATCCTTGCATTTTTATTTGGGGTGTTCTGTCATAATTGATATTTTACATTAGTATATGTTTTCAAATGGAGTATAATGGGAACTGCGTACTTATTGGCCACCAATAAAGATTAGTGGTGGCGATCGTTTTCGGCTTGCCATAATCACCATAGGCAATAAAAACCCCAATATTAGAGATAATTCTAAAATGTACAATTTGTACAGCTTTGGAATTTGCATAATTCATTCAATCACATTCCCAATCCTTCCTGCGAATCCATCGTGAGTCATCACCATTTAGTACTATGATGTGGACGTATCTGTACGCGTGCGGTCGGTCATTTGAAGGATATACTGTACTCTACCGAAGACAGGCAGTGTGTGATCAAGGCAATACCTCCACATTCCACATCTTTTATGGAGACTGCCATTTTCATCCCGTTATCAATTATTGTTATAAAGTCCTACCATATGTATAGTGTATATAGTACACAGTTTAATTCAGATTTCAGACCCTTCTCGACTCAACTCATTTTGGGGAGAAGAGGTTGGGCCAGGCAAACGATAATGACTTAATGGAGTCTAGTGAATAGTACGCCGATTCAACAAATCCAACTGCACAATCCATGTTTACTTGCTTTTGAAGAGAAGTATTTTACACCTTTTGCCTTAGGCGCCCAATCCTACGTAAACGAGCATAGAACGTTTTTTTAGCAATTCACCGCGTATTCATCCTTTCCGCCTATCCTCGCTTTATTTTCACAACACTACAAAATTTGAAGCGCATGGAGATAGCGTTTAGCGCATTGAATTCCTTAAATTCTATACAATTGCATACAGTTCTTGCAGTAGTTTTCCACGTTATACAATGGCAAGGGTCACTGTGTACATAATATCCGAGGCCAGCAAGTCTTGCAATTGATGCCCTTGCAATGCATATTGATGATGAAATAAAAAGTGGTTTCTTGGCACAGTCATAGTCATAGTGCCATACATTCAAGTTCAAGATTTAAAGGGTGTATCTGTGTTTACGCTAGTCAAATGTGTGTGAATGACCTTATCGTATGCATAATGCATACGGACGGAATACGCAGTGCCAGGATAAAATTACAACTCACGCTGCATTACTTTATGAATGAATGACGTAGACGTGCCTTGGAAATTGGCATGTGTTTAATATTTTCCATCCACACACACACTTGTGTGTGATGGATGAATATTAACATAATGAATATTACCGTGAGAGGTGTGAGTGAAAATGTCAGTACGGTTGGTTGATAAGATTAGCGTCAAAAATCCGAAATCTAAAATCGACATAACCTCTGTTTAACGTATTTTGCAAATTGAAATTTCGATTTTTGGTTAGCTCAAAAATCAGTAGTATCGGGCATACAGGAAAAATACCCTTCTTAATTTTTCTCGTGCGAGGTGTATAATTTAGCACATACATAGTAGCAGGTGGCGGAAGCGGAAGCGCGTGTTTTTTAGAACACCCTTTGGAGCCGTTGCGCGTTGCTTTGTTATAAGATTAGCATATTAGTAGTTCAACTTGGATACTTGGCTTTCAATTATTTTGGTCAGGCGATATGGGATGATCTCACTCACAGTGATTTCAAAGGAATTTTATTTCTTCGGTACTATCTGGGCGAAGGATGGCGTTTGTATAATTATAATGAACGACACACCACACGTGTAATATTTGTTATGTGTATTCTCTCTCTGTGTGTATGTTTGGTCTCCTGTCTATTCATCGCCTTAGTTTAACCAGGCATTATTTCTCGCCTTTCTTCCAGTAGCCAGGATTTTTTCGGTCTAATTTGCATACAAATGATATGTACTATGTAGGTGTAACTTATTAGTATCATTTATTTTTTCAATTTCTTGCGTTGGCTATGGCTAGGTACTTTTAATGTTTTGTCCACGTAAGCTTTATCCAGAATAACACAATAACAAGGAATGTGCAATAGTGCCAGGAAGGACTCGTGACTGTACTTCTGCTAAGTTAAGGCATTCATACTGTCGGTTTTCAATCTTTACCACATTTTTCCTAATTCTTCCCTATTGACCTACAGAACTTTCAAATTGTTGGTTATGGTATGGACAATGCAATGCAGTGTAGTAGAAGTATGCATGGACCTTTCCTGGAATATTGCTACACAAATAGAACTTTTAGGAAAAACAAATGGAATGCTTTCTACGACTAGTGCCCACTGAGAGACAACCAGAAATACAGCATTGTAGTTACCATATTATAGGGAGTACAGGCAGGCCCGGGTTTCTATTCGAAAATGGAACTTTTTGACCTGGCTTGTATTCATGGGTACCCCAGCCTATGTATTTGAAACGCGGTTTTCTAGAATCCATGTTTCGACCCGGGCCCTATTTGAGAATCGAGACTGGCCTCGACCTCTACTCCGTATAATACGGTATATTATGGAAAAACAGATCAGAATTCCCTTGGCATTTTGGGTAATTCTTGAAGTTGTTCTAAGGGAGATATTTTTAGGGATTAAATGAATGATAGATTTCTCAATCGTGACAGACTATACCAGGAAACACACTCCAATTTAGAAAAAAAAAACCACCAAACTAATCATTATTTGTGCAGTCTGAAAGGCATGGAGAATTTCAACACAATGATTTTATTGTGATTCTTTATTTTTATTCCGACAAGTCAATTTTTGGGTGACGGAAATAAGTGACGATGAGCTCATGATGTCATTTTTGGGTGTTGTGTATGGAAAAGAGGAGCACCTGTATATTGTATAGGTATTCATCTGTTGGGATGGAATATTATGGGGGAAAGTGAATTGAGTAAAGGGTTAAGGTAAAGAGGATTAACCCCTTCCTCCTCATCCAACCTCATCACAGTATCAGCTCATACTATGTATTACAGAGTAGCTTCGTACGTAACATGGTAGGATACAGATACACGCCAACAGGCCTGAACGTTTCGATTTCGAGTCCGGAGAGCATGTATCTTCCTATTCCTCTGTCAGTCTTAATAAGAATCTCTACGTGAATACAAGTCAAGTAGTGCATGGAAATGTAGTACTCTGCTGTATACAAACATTAAACACTCAGCATGGCAAGCCAAAACCACTTCCAAGTTGTTGAATGAATTGATTGAGTGTGTAAACTTGAGTGTGTGAACTGAGACGGAAGGTGTGGGTTCGTATTTCTGCTGCCGGCGGCAGTGACATAGTCATAACATATAAACAACAACAAAGTCTACCCGAAAAGGTCAGCCAATATTTTTTATTTCTCTCTTCTTCGCTGCGTAAGATAAGGCGGGTCCCTGGGCCTTCAAGTGATCCCTTGTCGTCCCATAGAGTTTTAAAGTCCCACTGTAGCATCGCTGACGGTTTGGTGGGATGCCTATGCTCGTCCAAGGCGAGCAGGCAGACACGCGGAGAGTGCGAATGCGAATTGCGAATCAAATGCTCAAGTTCATAACTAAAAATGTGTCCATTGTTCAATTTAATTCTAAATACACTCCATGACAGTAATTTTTTAAAAAAATGCCCTTTTGTATTTTGAAAACTGATACAATCTAAAACAGTTTTTTGCAAGATTTATTTGGAAAAAGGTACTCTACACATCGAAATTAGCGTAATGTTTCTGGCCGTACGATAGTTATCGCGACCCAATTTTTTTTATCTTGAAAGAGAGTTCTCAGAATTATTTATTGTGACTCATACTACATTATACCCATGTATAATGGCGTAAATAAATACATTACACCCCGTTTCCCCGTTCCATTTTTAAGTTCACTTTGCCAAAAAATACCAATATATTTTTACAATGTATGAAAGTAAGACAATGCCATAATTAAAATTTTAATTGGATTTGAGATCTTTTGACTGACGAAGAAATATACTAATTAATAATTATCAATCATCAAATACTAAAAATTTTATTGGGTAAATATTTTCGAGTCTCCTTTTCTTTTCTTTTTGAAAAACGAATTCGATACATTACATAATAACGCACTGACTGTAGTGCAGGGTAGTGCGAAAATTTTTAATTAGGAAATAAAAAGTCATTCGAAGGGAAACTAGTGTTCTGTAAAATGGTGGTCTGCCGTGGCGGGGACCTTACACATGGGGTGTTGGTCCTGCTGCTTTGCTTTTGCGTTCGTCCCGTCGCTCTATTCCTCCCAACTCCCTTACTACGCAGTTCTTGAAGTAAGGAGTGGCTGATCGTCGTCTCGTAAGGCTTGGTGGTAGAAACAGACTGCGCACGTACGCCATAATTGTGCTGTGCTCTCCTCACGCAAATGCAAACCCACTTTTACACTCCACACATAAAACCACTGGACTGACGTAAAGGGTTGAAGGGGATTGAGACGTACAGAGAGTACAGAGTACAGACCACAGACCATGCTTCCTTCTATTCTCGCCATTTTGTATTCACCCGACCACGTCCCACCCACTGGACTAGGGGTAAGGGGTTAGACCACAGTACGTAACATACTGTGAACGCTGAAATGTACTCACGTGATTTTTCACAACCCAACTCCTTCGAGTTGTACAAAAGGGGTCCATTCGCACATATTATATTTGAGTAGATTGTACATATTTTTCAATTCTCTTACTTGTTGCGCTGCACTCACACCCAGGGTTATATCCATCATTTCGCACATCACCAACGCGAACATAGTCATTAGTCATGTACTATGTACGCGTATTGTACAAGGGGATGTGTGAATTTGGTTGCTTTACACTCCAGACGCCATGCCATTAATTCAATAGCATTAAATTCACGCATTCAAATGACCTTATATTGAACTTGAGTGATAAAAGCCCAATGAAGTATTATTACGTTACCAGCCAGTAAATACATAACACGTAAAGTAATGAATTTTTTATTGTGTATGCTCGGCCGTGGTGCAGTCATGCAGTCATTGTAGTTCATACACACGCACACATACACACACAGTGAGAGCAAATAATTACGAATTCTTCATTAATGAGTGTGATCTGTATTAAAATAAAACGCAATTTAAATTGTTAATGTTAACTATTTAATTAATTAGTGCAAGGATTTACCTGCGAGGGTATTAGTCAAACTTTACTACTTATTAGTTGCATCGCTTAATCGCAGATCAGTGCGAATCTACTACGCAGACCATAGCAGACTGGGCATATTGTATTGTGAGAATAAATTGTATCGTATAATTTATTGGCAATTGCCACGTTTACTGAATGCGTAGTTAACTTTTAACGATGTAGTCATAACAATTGCATTGAAGTTTGAGGTCAAGGTCATTCAATTGTTCATTGAACTCTCACACAATACGAGCGTGACTGTATTCTGTGGAATTTATAGTAAAGCTGTGCCAGACAGAGAACCAGTTGTAGTGGGATATTTGTGGGGTACAGTGTCTGTTTGAAATTACTGCGTAAACAATAAACGTTGGCGGAAAATTATGTATGATAAAATAGTTAGTCAGTTGATAACAGTACAGGGTGTGCCAGAAGGTGACTGAATAAATACAAAAAAAGGATGGCAGGGAAATTATGTATTTGTCCAATGTTCTGTTCTTCTCAACCTTCGTGTCACGAATTGCATTTTTCGGTCGGTATATTACATGCCTTGACAATGTCTGGATAAGAATTCAATATATGTGGACGCCATTTATGATACACCATGTACTCAATACTACGAGGTTCTCACTAGCTGTAGTCTGCTGCCTAGGCTCTATGCCAGCACTTTATTACAACCCCACACATATCTATTTAAAGAAATCTAGAGTAATCCCAAATCCCAACCTCGACCCTTTCTCGTTTTTATTACAATGAACGAGGAAGTGCAATGCTGATGAAGGTGAATTGATGGTCTCGATTTCAATAGACTTTAATCTACTCAGTTTTTATTATACAAACAATAGGTTAAGGAATTTACGATTATCAGTTCATTTTCTTTCTTTTTATTTACCTTTAACATTTTTTTTTATTTTGGGGATTCTATCCATCCGACTTTTCGGCTACAGATTTTGCTACACTACACTACACTTTTTAGGTTTAGACGATTAGGTCATACCGAACTAATATCATTCGAATGCATAATGCGATAACTACGTAATCATAATACACAAAGTAAGTAGACACATGATGTTGCAATCTCAATTGTTAATATGTCAGACTGTTGTTTTTGACTAGTTATTTTTAACTTTAGTCCACGTCCCGTAACCTCGAATAACACCGTGGGCTGGTTAACATTTGTTATCGTCTTTCTTTCCCTACCGACACGACGCGACGGTACGGATGCATGCCCAATGCCCACTGTACTTTATTGACATTGTATCTCCGCTGGATTCATTAACTCTCTACCATGTTTTAGACAATTTTGGCCAAGTGGTGTGTAAAAATGTACAATGTTCACCGTAGGGTCGTCCGGTTTGTGTTACTAATATGTGACTATCATGTGTTTAGTTTAATTTAATTCTTGTCAAACGTCCTCATCCTGTAATAAACTTGTCATTCCCTATAAGTAAGTCTCTATAACCTGATTATGAGAGAGAAGCGTCTCTTGAGTTGACTCATCCGATTACGTCAATTGTTTTTTTTAGTCCATGCAGTTTTCCCTTTTAATTGACTTTGACAACATGTATACCGAGTTCATCAGTTTAGAAATATGGGAATGAGAATTATTGATACACGTGCAAGCAAGAACTACTATTTCATTTTGAGCTAAACATATTTTAGAGGATACTACGTATATATTTCTGATAATTATAGTTTGAATTAGCAAGGTTATTGTGGCTGTTGGTGATAGGCTCTCCATGATCTCGAAATGTTGTGCTTTAATGCATTATATGTCAAATGAAAAATAGTTCAGCCTGCTAAATGTGTGCGTTGTATTCTTGTCCTCGCTGCACCGCTGTAGTAATGTAAGAGGGTTAGATGCTTTAGGCATACATGGTTGATTCAGTTTTTCCCTTTTGTGGTTCATTTATGCACGTTGTGCAAATGAATTGGATAGGTAGTACGCATTCTCTGTGATTGAATCTGTGAAAAGAAGGACCACGACATACAGGACGGTAACACAAAGTGAAGACAATGATAACGTTGCTATGTGTTAACAATTGCGTTTAATTGCTTAACCATTTAATTTGCACTTCACGCGTTTGCTGAATACGCACATTAACTTTTTATGAGCTAGCCATAA
>JAQIXO010001727.1:0-11525 GCA_034700305.1 Protaphorura armata | reverse complement strand
GAAGACGAGAAGATTATGGAGGAATTGAGACCATTTTTCAAAGGGCCAAAGTTGTCGGGAGGTGGGGACGCTGCGATTAATGATTGTCTCGAGCATGAAGACGATGACGATGATGCCGCGCTCGACAATAAGTACGAATCTGGGGCTGGGCTTGAGTGCAAGAACTCCATGAAGGAATATTATAGAGTCGTTCATGGAGTCAGAAATTAGATCTGTCTGAGTGAATCGTATCTTGAGTAACCTCCTCACATTATGAATTATGAATAAAAGTTAGACTTGCAGGATGTATTATTTCATGCATAGCCCAAATCTGGGTAGGCAACCCTGCTAAATTCAAGTGGTAAAAAACAAAGCCACACTAGCGTGGGTTAGGAAAGTCGACTGACTCAGCTCAGTGTAGTCAGTTGCGGGCTTACAATTACCATGTCCCGGGTTCAATTCCTGGTCGGGTCACTTCCTAATACTAGTGTGTCAGTGATTTCGCCCCAAAGATCTTGGTTTAATTGTCTGGGCCTTGGGCGGCGCCTATTAGAGCAACTTCTCTAATAGATGAGTCACGCTTATGGAGACCAGATCAGTAACTAGTAGAACTGATTGGGGTTTAAATGACTAAAATTTGTCGTTGGACTTCTATATTATTAGTCCTCGTGTTATATTCCAAAGCATCTCTAAGTGTCTGTTTAGATTTGATAATTTCCAAAGCAAATACCACTACCAGTCAATCTCACCAACCTATGTCCAAAAGTCCTTTCCAGTATGTCTGTAAATGAATTGTGACCAAGACAAATTTTGGAATCAATTTGGAAATGTGGAATCAATTTAATTGTCTGGCTACTAGTTTCGAATTTCGACAATTACACTTCATCCGGCCTGTACGGATTATAAGACAGGATTTACAATTTTGTGCAAGTCTATTTTGGACATTTAGAATTACAATGATTATGATTAATAAAAACTCCCTTGTCAATATGTAAATAAAATTCAATCAATTTGATCAGCCGTTAAGAGATGGATCAAGAATTTTAAAATTGATATAGTTATTAGTATTAACTCTATCTAACTATAGTAGTATTTAATTGTCGGATTTATTCGCAAATATTCTGAATTCACTTTCGATAATTAGGGACTCCTTTGAAGGAAGAGCACAACATAGTAGTCACATCAACTGAACTCAAAATGTGAACCATGATAGCGTGACACCACTCTCTCAACAATGCAACATCATGAGTGATGAAATTCTCTTAGCCAGATTGGTGAATCTTAAAAGTTCTAATGCATCCCGATGATCAAAGACTTCATTTCCTTTGAAAGTAGATGGCCCCCACCAAGAAGTTGTGCAGTCTGTATCATCCCAAGCTTTGTAGCATATATCGTCGGCGCAATCAATGGAGTCAACGTTATCGTTCCACTGAATCAAAGCTGGATAGCGTGTAAGTGATATACATATATCCAATGGGAACAGTATTAACTGTAAAAGTTGCCTAAGTTAGGACGGGGGGAAAATAAAACACATAAAATAATAAAAATAAATATAATAAAATAGATATAATATAATAATAAAATAAATATAATAAAATAATAAAATAAATATAATAAAATAATAAAATGAATATAATAAAATTCTCTAGAATGCACATTCAAATTCTCTAGAAAAACAAGTGATTTTGCCTTCTTCAGGCACTACTTTTATTATCATTGTAATTAATGGCATCGTCAGGCTGGAGCTGAGTTGGCGGAGTCTTCGAATAACAAGTGATTATCTCGAACAATTTCGTACTATTTTGACAATGTTTTCTGGAAAAGTGACATACTAATGCCGTCTTGTGCAATTCCGGATTGCAAAAATGGCAATCGAAATGTCATCACTGGTGACATAATTTTTCACAAATTCCCTCTGGACTCAAGCTTCAGGAAGGCGTGGATTCACTCAATGAAAAGAAGTGACCAGGTACATTTATATTTCACATAATAATTAAATATTAATCTTAAATATAACAAAGTAAAACGAGCCAGTACTAGTGATTACCAGTGGCCTGCCTGAGGTTATGTTGCAGTGTGGTTTTATTCACCGGCCTAGTAGAGGCACTTTCAGACAACGTAGCTTGTTTTTCCTCTTGCCCCCCCCTACTCTAGGCATTTTACAAATCCTTGTCGTAATTAGCGTTGTCTATTTACTTTCTCTCAAGGGAATGCGCGATGTTTTATTCGCCTTTGGCTATGTCAATTAATGAGGAGTATTTTTTTCCACAAAATTAGAAAAATTAATTTGGAAAATTAATTTTCGAATGTGCAGGTCAAGTTCAAAAATGCTCGTGTCTGTTCTACACACTTCCGGCCAGATGACTATCGCATTGACCTACAAAATAAACTTCTTGGACTTCCACTACGAAGAAAAGAATTTCTATTCCCAACTGCCGTTCCATGTTTGAATTTACCTTTTAAATATGCTGGAAATGATTCTAAACTTTTGGAATTGAATAAAAACAGACATGCCAGATTAAATCGAAGAGCAATTCGGAAAGGATTACTTCCGAAGGTGGGATAAAGTAACTTCTGATAATAGCATTCATTCAAAAACTGAATTCAAATATGCATTATTACAGGTCAATGTTCAAAATTCTGTCACGATGCGTTGGCTGAGGCTGATGTGCAGGATAAACACATATTCCCCGAACCTACTCTCCGTCTCAATGATCTCTCAAACTAAGGAGCAATTGCAAATCTTGAAGAAAAAATCATCCACCTGGAATCTACTCTCACTCATCTTCAGCAACAAAATTGTGAATTGACCCACCAGCTTAAAATTGAAAATTCTCAAACAGCTCGTTACATGTCACTTTACGTCAAATTGAGGAAGACAAGTCGGGTGTTTCAGACAATATTTTCTGAGAAGCAGATCTTTGTTTTAATTGGAAAGAAGAAAGTAAAGAAGTTGGATCTGAAGATATAGCTCGTGTTTTAACCTTAATGTCTTTGCCAAAAAAGTGCTATAACCCGGCTTTTCAACCTTACAAGATTGGACAAGACATTTCAAGCTACGTCCGGCGTGATTGAGGAAGTTGTGCTCATGCTGCGGACGCAACTCAGTCAGGAACCCGCCATTAATCGTATATGCTCACTTTCGTTTGGCGAAATGTTCGAAAATATATTTTGACGAAGGAGCACAGGAAATTCTTGGCCCAAACTAAAAAATGTGCGTGGCTATGGCCCGTGGATTATGTTCCCCTTGGATTATATTAGAACGTTAAATGGATGGAATTGGATTTGACCGTTATGAGTGGGATTTTGGGTTCATTTTGGTTCAAATCAAATGCAGATACACAATTCTGGGTCACTCTGTATATTAAATTAGCATTGTCTCAGAGCCTGTGGCGTGAATCCAATGATTAGGTGAAAATTAAGACTCCGTTTGATTGGACATGCGAATAACCCTAACATTGTGAAACAATCATAGGGTTATATTAGAACGTTAAATAGATGGAATTGGATTTGACCGTTATGAGTGGTTAGGTGATAAGCTCCGGGGCGCGCCGTTAGGCGCCGTTTTTGGCCAGGGTAAGCGAATTCAAGATGGCGGAGGTCAGGTTAGGCCTCGAGTACTTGAATTCCATACTAATTCCACAAATGGATTTTGTTCAGAACTTTCTTGCCTTCACTTTGGAAAATAACATTTGGGCATAGATATTAAAATGAGCTGAGAATGCTATCATAATTGCACAAATGGAATTATAACCCTACGGTTGCAAACAATCAATGGGTGAATGACATGGGAAATCAACCCGACTCCCAATTTACACCTAATCATTGGAATAATGACACAAAATGTTAAACAATGGTGTTAATGATGACAAAAAACAACTCGAAGGCAAGGGTCGTCAAATATCCGAGAGTTAAAATAAATGGCGCCTTTTGTAGATTTAGACTTACGGGGAGTGCTTGGAGGTGTATATTTTTTAAATATTATGAGACTTGCCTTGTTATGACCAGAAACTAATTCGGAATCCGACACACACCTGACGCACTTCTCAGTTAAGGTAAACTAATTTGACTTCTTCTGTGCATGCAAGTCGTGGGTTGGGAGAGTCCGACTTGCGTCTCGCTCTTCCCCTTCCCACCGTCACCGCTACAGCTGTGCTTGGCACGGGCGGAAAATATCCACCTCCAAGCACTCCTCGTACTTCAGCGACATTAGTCGCGGCTACAAGAGAAACGTTTCAATGAATATAACATTCTTTAGAAGTATATAAGTCATAGGCAGACATGTTTTGATGAAACTGATTCTCGATATTTCCGATTTAACCGACTCTGACAAAACCGGTTTACAATTTTCCCAATTTTTGGATATTTTGATAAAACCGGTTTTTGATTTTTGCCTATTTTGATAAAGTCGGTTTTCAATTTTTCTATTTCTTTGCAATTTTGATAAAACCGGGTCTCGATTTTTAACTATTTTGATAAAGTCGGTTTTCAATTTTTCTATTTCTTTGCAATTTTAATTTTTATAAAACCGGGTCTCGATTTTTTGCTATTTTGATAAAATCGGTTTTCAATTTTTTGGGTTATGAATGAATTTGACGGGGCCGAATTTTGTTCGTAATATTTCAAATTTTTACTTGTCACATTTTTGAAGGCTAAATTCTCCTTACTGTTCTTTGTGTGTCATTACCGAGTTAGGAGTTGGAGTTTTTATTTTGCTAAAATTTTAAAATTTTTGGGTAATTTTGTTCTATTCTTTTCGTCACACTCTTTAAAACCAAACATAAACAACTGTAAGTTGAGTGCCAATATGTTCTGATATGCCTATTTAATAGAATTTTTGACAGAGCAGGTGGAGCAAGAACTCCACATGCCGGCCGCACATTAAAGTTCTTTATCCCAAGGACTTTTGAATTTTATGTAGTGCGATCCATTGAGAAACACGTGTACTCCCTTTCCAACTGTCCAAAACAACATTATCTTCTTACCCTGAAGTCTGAATTACATTAAACTAGTCCATGCATTAAATCATTGATTATTTCCTTATCTCGTACACAGTGCCTATAAAGTACGTACAGTTCAGTAACTATAAATATTGGATCCGGATGCAAGAATTGTGACAGGGCCCTCCAAAATTCTTTCGATGCAAAAATAGTTCAGAATGCGTAAGATGAAATATTGGTCGAAATCTGGCTGTTGGCCCCCCTGAAACTTTAAGAACATTTTCTAAGTCCCACAAAACAGGAGAAATTCATCCCCATGGTTTAAGGAAAATTTTCAGAAGTTTAACCAACCTCAACTAACTTTCTTTTTTGACAAATAAGAACTTCTGAAAATTATCTAAGTCCCCAATCCAAGGAGATGGATCTCTGTGAGTCCTGTGTTGTCGGACTTCGACAATTTTCGCAAAGGGGGGGGGGCAACAACCCGAGTTCAACCAAATTACTTTACATCGTCGGTATGAGAAGATAGTTCTATCGGTTCGGAATATTTTTCGGAGTTGCTTAATAATAAACTGCGAGCAGTGTAGAGGCGAAAGTCGGAAACGCTGACGAAATATGTAGGGAAAAGTAACAATGCTGCACTTTTTGAAAATAAAATGCTTTTGAGTTGATTACTCTCGGCGTTGGCGCGGCATCTTCGATTTGGCATGACTGTTTGTACCATAAAATGAACAAATGAAGGATGACTACAAACTGGTGACATATTCAGATAGCAAAATGTCCTAAAGTCAATCCGGTCAACGATACACCATCGAAGACACTAGGGAAATAATTTGTTAACCGAGATCTGAACTATGTTGATTTGAAAGGCGCTTCCAATTGACCAACGTTAAAAACGAAAATGTCCTAACCGGATGTCAGCTCTTGATGACCAGTAACCCAGAAGAGAAACCAAGAGTCCCTAGTCATAATAGACACATTGTCTCCAAAAGTTGACTTCAGATTCTTCAGGTTCAGACCTTCAGTAATCTAAACCGTATATAGTTGCGGCGCAACCTAGACAACCTATACATGTAAGCTCATAGGAAGCGCAGACAAAACACAATATATCACGACCCCTCATGATCCAAACAAGAGGAAGCGCACACCACCATATCTTTGTAACCAAATGTCAAATTTTGTTGGCCAACAAAATCGATTCCTGAAATGGGCCAAGCGTCTCGCATACCAAACCAAATACGAAGTGATTCTGATAAGAAATACGGCAACAAGAGTGCCACCCAAACCACCCACGCACATGGTCAATTGTATAGCTCAGTCGTAACTACTTTCCCAATAGGCAACATGTAAAAGTTGGATTTAAGAGGAAAGAATTATCATGGTGCCTTACCTTCCAATTTTGCGCCGTTTCTTCAGTATAATTTAATTTCAATAGTATTAATTTAAAATTATCTTCGGAGAGTTGACTAATTTTCGCCGAGTACCGAGTGTACTAATTTTTTCCTCCAAGGTCCACGTTGCAGGTTGCACGAAAATCTAAATATAAGTCACTTACGAGGGAAGGAAAACTGAAAGAAATTCTGGTTTCCGAGAGAAAAGCATCCAAACGAAGACATTCCGATTTCGTCCGAATAATTCTTTCCTCGAAAGAGACAAACTTTAACAGAAAATTTGAAAAGTTTCGGCCGACTCTTAAATCGCCAAATCACGCGATGCCGATCCAAAAACTTCTGAGATTTCGTAATAGATTATGCGTAGAACCGAATTAATTTGGAAGTGTATCTCCAAATTCTGCTTCAGACTCAAGGACTCTGATGGCCCTGGGGCCCACTAGCAGCGCTACCTCTGCTACTCATTATTTACGACACTGTTCGTACAAGTACGGCTTCAACTCTACTTTAAAAATTAGAGTTAAAAACAAAGTCCTTACTTTTAATTTAAGTACAGTACTTTTATTATGTATTTTATCAAACCGTGAGAATCATCAAATGGGCGATGATTTCAGTTCTGTTGGAATTCTTGCTGCTGCTTATTGACTGCACTCATGAGAGTTGACATGAAAAATGTCAAGATAAAATGTTGCAAACGACTTTTTCAACCTCCGATGCGCAAAGTGTTACGAAATACAAGGTCATACCACTGGACACGTGGGAGTTTAATGATTTTATGCTCTTGTGTTTTTGCATAAAAACCCCAACCAAAATTTCATTCTCACAAACAACAGGAGTAAAAATCGTCAAACGTGGACTAGCAATGGCGTACTTCAAAACCTCCTTCGTTCTCTGTTCTCTCGCACTTTATTTTTCAACAATTTGTGGAAAACCAATCGATTGTTCCAACGCTAAAATTACTTAGTAAGAATATTAATTCATTAATTCACCATAGTTGTCCAATTAGAATAACGGTCGTTAGAAGGAACGTTATTCAAACACCCATGCCGTCAAACTCCGGTAATCCATGCAGTTATATTTTTTGCTGCTCTCTCCCATAAGGCAATACTCTACCATTATGTCCCGCCATTGAATTCCATGTTATCAGTTCTTCTAATAAATTCATACAACCAAACACCTACATAAACGCCTCAGCCGCTGCTCACCTTATCGACTCCGATAACATGGCATTGGTGGGACTACATGGTCGAGTATAGTTTTATGGGAGAGAGCTGCAAGAAAACCTAACTATATGGCTTACCTAAGTTTGGTTTCATGTGGGTTTGGATCACTTCCCTTGGATGTAACAATATGTATCCGGGTACACATTAACACGCTCCACTGTTAGGTGTCCAATCACAATGGGGTTCGTAACTGAAAACTTTCTGCAAGGTCCGTTCATAAATTACTACATTTATAGCTAAGCTCCGCCCACTGCAGAAAAATGTTTGTTAAAACGTTGAAAAATGAAACCCAAGAACGTCCTGGCCAACAACAGTTTTCTGCATTGGGAGGAGCTTAGCTATAAATGTAGTAATTTATGAACGGCCCTTGGAGAAGGTTTGCAGTTCCTAACCCTACTGTAAATGAAGACCCGACATTAATCTGTCATTCTTTTAATCTACAGCAAACCAGATGTGGCTTCACCATTGACTTGCACGGATGATTCATGGAGAGCTCAAGCCCTCGCAGATATTAAAACTTACCGTAAATCAGACCTCCACGTCCAGGTGACTGATTCAACAGGTCGAGCCTTACGAGATGTCAAAGTACGATTTGAGATGAAAAGACAAGTGTTCAATTTTGGTACAGCCGTAGGAGTCAGACAATTACTTTTTGACGGAGACACAGATCTCAGATTCCAACAAATCATTGAACAAAATTTCAATACACTTGTATTCGAGAATGATTTGAAATGGCCACAATGGTTAACCTCACAATCCAACACCGATTGGAATCATAGGGTAACATGGACGAACCAAGCAATTGACTGGGCTCACCAAAGAAATATAAAGGTCAGAGGTCACACTATGCTTTGGGGCTCCTGGCGATGGTCACCCGATAGCATTCCACGTGACCCTCCTGGTCTCAGGGCTGCAATTGCTGGGCATATCCAAGATATTGGGTCAAGGATGAGTGGTCGACTAATGGATTGGGATGTCTTGAATGAACCTTACTCTGAACATGATTACACGGATCTCCTTGGTTGGGAAGCCATGGTGGATTGGTTCTGGGCAGCAAGAACTGCAGATTGGAACGCTAAATTGTATCTAAATGATTATCCAAATCCATCAGATAATAATTTTATCCAGCATGATGTTAATGTTCTTAATTTTCTCAAACAAAATGGTGCGCCGGTTCAAGCTTTTGGTATTCAAGGTCATGTTGGAACTGGTCCATGGAGTATTCAAGAATACCAAAATATGATGAATAGATTTGCAAGTACTGGTGTGGAGCTCGCCGTCACTGAGTACGATACAGAGATTTCTAATGAACAAACTGATGCAGATTTTTTGAGAGATTTTATGATTGCTACATTTGCTCATCCACAAATGACTGAATTTTTGGTATGGGGATTTTGGGATACCGCTCACTGGAAAGGTAGGGCTCCTTTCTACCGCGCTGATTGGTCTGCGAAACCCGCTCTACAAGTATATCGTGACTTGGTATTCAATCAGTGGTGGTCTGATATAAATGGAACCACGACCAATGATGGTAGCTACTCGGGTCGAGTTTTCCACGGTGAATATGACATCCATGTGACGAAGGGAAGTCAGACCAAGGTAGTCAAAACTACTTTGAACCGTGGCCAATCACTACGATCACTTCAAATTCTATTTGATTAATTATTATCACAATTACAAATAACAAAGAAAATATTAAAAAAACAATTCGTGTCATGGAATTCTCTACTTAATAAAATAAAATTATTTTAATATATTTTGATCTGTGATTTATAAACGACACTGGTATCGTCATTTGATATCTCCAATGTATTGACATTTTATACAGGAATATCACTCATACATATATTGCTACAAAACTAGTCTGTTTTTTGTGGTAAATTCTTTAATGAATGTTTAGATTATGTCATGCATAAACTTTGAATGCTTTGATTTTGGTTGAACTATACTTATTGGGCCATCAAAAATTTTCATAATATAAATTTTATAAGCAGCCGTTGTTGCCGTTAATTAGTGGCAGGTCATGTCAAGGTAAGATAGCTATCTGTTTTTAAATCGCACGGGCTATCCAGGAAGGTAAACCCCATACAAATCTGACAACGGGTTCCCCGGCAGCACCCATTCAAATTGGGGCACTTACTTACGGCACACCCTGTACAATGACCAGAATGCCAGCATAATACACATTTTGGACACATATTGGTGCATGTTTATAGTGCGGTTTATCTATATATATATGTTTCGGCATTTATATGTATGTTCACAGGGTTCCTGTGTATGACTGTAGTGTGACCTGGCGCTTAATGCGAAGTCAATGTTTGCACTGCTTATCTATTTGGGTCAATGAGGATTGAGAATTTTTAGTTTGCGTAGACACACCGACCTAATTTTTTTGTTTGTTTACTTGGTTCAATTTAACTTGAGAGGCAAATGACGTTACTATGCATGCATTACAGGTGTGTAAATTTAGTACCGAGTACCGGGTAATCATGCCGGCAAAAGTCGGTCAGGAGACAATATTATTCAATTTCGATTTGCTCTCTGAAAGAGTATTTCCATATTGGAATTGCGTATCTAATTATGCCAATGAGATTTCACATGACGGTTTTTTGTTTACACGGGGAGACTACTGACAGGTGTGGTAAGAGTAAATTCTGAGAATTAAAATAATGCATGGCTCATTCAGTGCAATCTGCAATTGCAATAGCATTCTACAATCATGGGTTCCTGTCGACTTTCCGTTGAACAATTAGAACTGATGAACTCGCCGACTGACCCAATTAACCGGTATATAAACTCCGTGCTTCGGTTAGATCATGCAGTTTAGTTTCATTACCAGTCACATTTAACTTTATAAAATCTCGAATTTCTTCATAATTTCGAATACAAAAATGCGTTCATTTACAATTATCGTGGTCTTTGTCACACTTGCGCTTGCTAGTAGTGCGGTTCTCGAGTCAAAACCTGCAAGTAAGTTGCCATAACGAAATCTCTTCTTAACTCTATTTATCTGGTTGCTATATTTACCGATTATGACAGTTAGTAGGTAGAAGTAGGTATTGTCAAACTGTTTGGCAAGAGTTGGGACTACTCATGCACTTCTCTCTATTTGTTATTTAACAATCGGTGTAAATTTCATTAGAAATGAGAGTATTAATTCAAGTAAAGTGTGTATAAATTATAATAAATTGATAGACTCGGAGTCGGTGAGGAATATCATTGATAATACGAATTGAATAATAAACCAAACCAAACTAAACAGTCAAAGTCAGAAACTTGTTTATGAAAGTATTAAATATAACATACAGCCATTCAATTCAGTAAGTAACCAATTTGATTTCCGATGGGTGTTATACTAAAACCGATACCAGATAATTTGATTTTAGATTACCGTGTATAACCGGATAGATATACCCAAATCTCTATTTAAATCGAACTTTCATCATCGGGGTTCCATTTACCGACCGCCGACTTTAATTACAGCCCAGTTTCTTAATCTGTCATTTCCAAAATTCCAAAGTACGTAAAAAGGAGTTTTACCTCAGGTAAAAAAATAAATAAAGCTGACGTATTATATATTTATTTAAGGAAATCCAGTGAAACGATGTGTGGAAGTTACTAAAACAACTGGCGAACATATTGCACATCGCACTCAAGTAAGTTGGATGTTCCGAAACGTCAGTATTATTTTTAATACTATTAAATTCAATATACATATATATAAAACTGTATAGTATTATTGAATTTACAATTCGAGTGTGAATCTTTGGACTCAGCCCTTCCAGTGTCTTTACTTTCAAAATCTAAAGAGACAATTTTTTCGAATTATTTTTAGAATTTTTTAGAATTTCTCAAAGTATTATTTCTTTATTGTCTCAGCTGAGTGCTACAGAAGCGGCCAGGCTGTGTCAAAGGTCAAGTGGAGAACTCGCGGCAGTGGAAACGGAGTCAGAAAATACGGATGTCATTATTGTCGCATCAGGAATAAGTTC
>JAQIXO010001726.1:0-11530 GCA_034700305.1 Protaphorura armata | reverse complement strand
TAATAATATTTATTTATAATATTATTATTCAGACAACATGAATTAAATCCAATATAATTATGTTTTGAATAAAAAAAAGAGTAAGGTCGATCAATTTCTTGAGATCAACTCATATAAGCCGTAAATAAATTTCGAAATGCTTAAATATACTGATTTACAGTCTTCGTGAGTATCAATCCTGACCGTGAGCCATTCATTACCTTCAGGATCAGAAATCATTTTCTTGGCATTTCGAGGTGGGCGACGCAGTAACTTTCGATAACTTCTCTAACCTCGGTCGAGTTTTTCGGTCCTTCCTCTTCGTTAAGGATCACATTTTCCGGGTCAGCCAACTGTGATCGAGCATACTGAAGAACCCTTTCAGGGATTGCATAACAACACACGGTTCTGAGGGCAAGTAAATCCATTCTGTCCACAATACAACGAAGGCCTTTTCCGGTCATCTAAAATAAAAGTAACCACTGATTACGAATAGTACAATTCAAGTGCATTATTAGTGAGGTATTACATCATAGCCAATGCTAACAAGGGAACCTCTCGGACTGACCTTCGATTCTCGACCTGAAACTTCTTTAGAGGGCTCATTAACTAATCTGAAGGCTATTTGTAAAAGAACTAAGGCTACTTTTGCAGCGCGCGCGCGCGCAATCGCACGTTGAAAATTAAAAATCTGTCTCCTCTAATGCGTGCCTGTGTACTGGACGACTCGTCTAGCCCCGCCTCGCTCTTGATTTTCTTGCTGCTGAACAATGCACTGGAGAGCATTAGAGAAGACCGATTTTTTAGTTTCAACGCGCGATTGCGCGCCAGCGGCAAAAGTAGGCTCAGTTCTTTTACACATAGCCATCAGATAACTTAATGAGCGCTCGAAAAAAGTTTCAGGTCGAGACTCGAAGACCAGTCCGCGAGGTTCCCGTGTAAGCTAAATGGCGGTGTGGATTGATATATGTATTATGAGAATGTACATTACCTTGGGAGTATAAATTGTCAACCTGCGAACCGCAGCACAATCCAGAATTCCGTGTAAAATGGAAAGATCAGTGATACCAGTTGAGCCAATTTCAATGTTTCGCAAATCTGGAATTAAATAGAATTTGCTTTAGCATTTTTGTAACGACGGTCGGCGGTACTAGTTTACGGTTGCGGTTTCTTCTTCCAATTTAGTCTTTAGTTATAATACTAATGTATTTGGCGAATTGGACTCACTTTTCAAATCTCCTATGTAAGGAAGTCTCTTTTTGAACACCGGCTGATTCACTCCAGACTTAGACTTCGAGGTAAACTTCGCTAAAACAGACTTCGAGATCCCTGTAACACCTGAGTCCGTAACTTGGGAGTTCAGAACAAAGAGTTCTTCCAAAAACTTCAATTCTTTACAAATTACTGTGAAAGAAGTGTCTTTGACATGATCCAACTTGAGCCGTCGCAGATGTGGGAATTCAAGAGCAATTTTGGCCACTAGAATACTTCCGCATGATCTCCTTCCTTCCATGTTAATGTCATGTCCAATGAAGGTTCTTAATTTGGCAAGGGGTGGGGTGATTGTAAATTCCTGAAAATCTGATGGTAGTATAGCTTGCACAACGTGTAAAGTCTCCAGATTAGGACATCCATGAATATATTTCAGATGACTTGTTTTAGTATTCCCATGAATAGCTAAGTTTTTGAGAGCAGGAAAATCATAGTGTCCCATTTCAGTCATGCCAAACTCATCACTTCCACGGCCAAAACTCACTTTAAATGTCTCTAGGGTCGGAGAAGCGTGAGACAAAAGAGTTGGCATCCCAACGAGAATCTCTTGGTTTAGTTCCACACTGCCTCGCCTTTTCATGATGCACAGATTAAGAGTCTTGAGTGGGAAGTGCTTGGTGATCACAGGATTTTGGAGCAGGCAGGATAATGGCAGGAATGATTCAATATGAGTAACTTTTTCCAAAATAGAAGAGACATCATTGAAGAGACTCAGAAGTGTGACTCCGATAATCACATCCGTATAAAGAGATTTTTCCATTACCGCAGCGTCAGCACCACGCATGGGAATGTTTTCTGAAATAATGAAAAGTAACTTTTACTTTAAATTTTGTGGACAATGGACCCAAAGATTTCCTCAGTCAAAACTAATTTTTACTTACGCGGAGGACGCAAGAAATTCAGCAGTGGATAGTTCCAACGTTTCCTCTTGTCGGATTGAAGTATACTTGAAACTCGCTCAAGCTTTGGTGAAATACGGCATAACGTGGTAAGAGTTTTAACATGAGCCTTTATGTCAGCTTCATTTTGACGGACGAGTTCGTCGTTGAACACACAACGCAATACTTTTAATTTAGCCAGTACATAAAGAGGTTCCGCGGTTACAGTTTCTTGACGGAGTGAACAATTACGGCAGTCCAATACTAGCTCCTCCATATCACGGACTGACTTGAATATATTGAACATGTGTGATATGTTGTCTACCATAAAATTGAAGCGGTCGAAATGTATACATCTAACATGGGATACACCAAATCGATCAAGGAACATCTTGAATCCGCATGACTGTACTCCAATGTCGCTTGTAAATTTGTAGCTTTTGAATATTGGAGGGTTTTCGATGGTGTAGTAATCCAAAAACTCAGCCAATCTTTCCTCCGAGTCAAAAACTATTTGAGTTTTCTTTTCAAAATGCTTCGACGTGACTGACCTCCAGGTCTGGCATACGAGTCGACAATTCTTCAGTTTTGAATGTGACAAATATCCAAATATTTCACTCGCGATCTGAAACACATTCATTGGATTTCATTCAATTATCACACAAGATACAAATAAGTCTAATTCATAAATACATGACCTATTCAGCAGATAAATATTATAAATCCTTAGCATTTCTCCATCAAATAATTATAACATTCCTTACATTTTGTTTCAGATTTCAACATTTGCTTGCAATTTGCTCAAATTAAATAGATTCGTTCACTGTCAAAAATTACTTAATAAACGATTACGGTTGGGTTCCCTGGGAAGACCATCCAAAATTAGAAAATTTGGTCCATCAATGCCAACAAAATTTTTTTTTACAGATCTCCACGAATCCAATTTGGAACACTTTTTGTCTGTACATTTTTTTTATTTCAAAAATTTAGTTTAGGTTAGTGATAAAATTTGGAGAATTTAGAAAATTGAATTGCATGATTCGTGGAGATTTGTAAAAAAAATATTTTGGTTGATGGACCAAAAAACTTTCGTTGGTTTGGTCCGCCTGCCGCATACAGGGAAGCGTTACCATTTCATTTAGTTCGAAATTGATTAAAATGTATTCGTACTATATTATAATCTGGATTTCAAATTACAAAATTAATTTAATAAGTTTATGATAAAGATATGATTAGTGATTAGTTAATTAAATTTTTTTTGAATAATTACGATGACATTTAACTCTAAACTTACATTAGGAAGGAGCAGAGGATGAGGACCAGGGGATGAAAAATTTTCCATCTCGGGCTCAGGATTTTCCGTTTCCTTCAACGTTGACGCCTTCGCACACCTCAGTGAACGCCTGAGGGGCATTTTAGAAAACAAAGGGTCCAACTACTAAAACTTTCAGTCGATAGTGTCAAATTTTAATTACTTTTTCATAAAATACTAAAGAAAAAGAAAATTGGGAAAAAATTCACGTGGCAGTCAAAACGTAATTTCTACATTCAAAAGAATATTTGAATTTCGCGTCGTCAATACTCGGGGTTTCCCGTTTATTCACATTCAGTGATGGGGCAAGTTAATTTGGTCCTAATAATTTTCATCTGCATTCTGCAATGCAATGGATTGGTGAAATGTGCAAAAAAAATGAACGTACACATTTTAGAGAAAATATTTTATTATTCTATTTGAAGGTATGCATCTTATGCATGCATGCGTCCTTCATCCGACGTAGTATTTTTGTAACGCGATTAATATTCTTTGGAATTTGAAATGAAATTACAAGAATGGCCACTACTATACTGTCTGGTTAGTGTCCTAGAAAAATTAAAAATTGAGATAAACGTTTACACATTGAATAGTAAGGAAGTATGGAGTTATTTTGTGGAAGACATTCACACATAAACAGAACGATAACTAAATTATTGCAAGGATGGAACGGACCGGATAGCGGATGTCCGAAAATCTGACTCACAAGGGAATGCTATGAGCTGACCACGAGGACCTTGGTACGTCATATTTTTTTTCGGGTGCCCTGGCATGCCCTGAGTGGGGTTTGGTCAATATTTTCGTGTAAGAGTGAGAGCACCTCAAGATACTAATTTTTGAAGTTTTAGCCCATAAGCTTAACCCATACGGGCAAGGAAGGCTGCAAACTGCCACCACAATCTTGCCCGTATGGGTTAAGCTTATATGGAGTAAAACTTCAAAAATTAGTATCTTGAGTTGTTCTCACTCTTACACAAAAATATTGACCAAACCCTACTCAGGGTATGCCTGGGCACCCGAAAAAAAATATGGCGTACCAAGGTCCTCGTGGTCAGCTAATAGCATTCCCTTGTCAGTTATTTTAATTGTATATAAACAACAGATGACATTTTGTTCGGATAAAGGTACTGAAGGGTCCTGTAGGTTTCGGCGATATTTCCATCCATTCCTACGTCGAACTTTAGTGCCTTCGCCTCATCGTCCTATTTTCTATTAAAAAATAATTAATTATCGTGACGTTTGCGTCTACCACATCACACAACAGTGCAGTAAGTGTGTGACGAATTAGCAAAACTCTTCTAATGAATTGAAAATTAGATACTACCTTATATCACCACCTACTTTCCTCTTAATTGAGATTGAGACTCGTAATTAAAATATAAAGTACAGTAGTGTTCAAATGTACAAAAAAGACAAATCTATTATGTATTTTACTATTTTAAATCCTTCTAATTTGTTCATTGAAATATTTAGGACACAAATTAAGTAAGACTTGAATGCTTTCTGTTACGTACGTACGTCTTGTATTTTACCCATCTTTATGTTAACACAATTAATTTATTTAGCATTGAATATTTTCCTGACATGCTGTAAGTGCTTGCTGTCACTGACTGTGAGTCGAGTCATTTATGCGTACAAATTACTAATCTACTATTCAATGCCGTGCCCTAGAGTACAGGGTTGTTCATAATTTTAACAGACTACAATGATAATTATGAATGACTATGATAATGAAGCCGAAGCAACTAAACAGTAATTCAAGAAGGGAAACACTTTACTGCATACTGTAGTCAATAAACAAACAACATGCATGTACATAAAAAGTTGGATCTTGGATGTAGAGTGTAGACTTCACGGGCTCAATATTTTATCTAATTCCATGTTAAATAAAGTCAATGTTTAAAAACGTTCCAGAATGTAACGATTTCTAAAGTTTAAATGAGGTCTACTTGAACTATTATCTATCAGTCAAAAATATCCAACAAACTTGTGTGTGGGTCTAAAGTTGAAATTCAATGTATATACCTAAGTCATGGAGTGGAGATAAGGAGAAATAAGTCCATTCAAATGAAATCAAGTAAACAAACATTTGAACAAATTGTTTCCTATTCCAATCCAGAACTAACCATGAAAGATTGGTGTCGTCCTTTTCTTCCAGGCTTTACATAATGACAATATCTTTGGTGACCCCTAGCGTCGACCCTGGAGTTTTCCGAGACTTGACACCCAATACAACATTGTTCAGGAGGTCAAGGAGAAGCTCTGTGCAAAGTTTGGGGTCAATCGCTCTGACGCGAGACCGCCACGTTACCGCCGCGATATCCTATTTTGGCAAAAAGTTTCACCTGACAATCTTCACAGTATTGTTTTTCTTCCACAGTGTAAACGGATTGTTGTAGTTTTCCAGTGCAATTCTCACATTTAAAGCAACCATCATGGAATAACTTATCATTAAATTTTACTGAAGTCCCACCAAGGATAGGGAGTTTACAATTTGAACAATTCTCTGCTTTTTTACTTGTGACATAAGCATCTGCATTTCTAGCGGTTAACTCAAGCGGTGCGCCTGTCGGGCTGCACGTGATGCTTGGATCAGCGTTGTTTTCGTTTAAGTTCAACAAAAGTGAAAAAATGCCATTCGTTCCAAAAACCCGAGCAAATGTTTCCATTGGATCCTTCAAATTAAAAATAATTTTTTGTGCGTTAAAAAATGAAACAACCAGGTATCGAACTCGGGACCTACCTCATCACAAGTATAAACGTAAATAGGTGAATCTCGATTGCGTTATTCAAGTTCCACCAGTACGAAACTAACTGACACCGTCCTTTTCTCCGCGTTCTTCAAAACAAGTTTCTTCGGTAGCTGTTTGAAATGTAAAATCCACATTATCTTTTTTACCTCCACTGACAGGGACAGACCCTTCAGAAGATTTCTTGGGACAGCTTCCTTTGTTATTGTTCGCTAGACCTCGAAGTCCTTCTTCAACTTATTTATCGTAAACTTCTCTGGCTTTTTATTGCTCAGAACCTGAAAAGCAAAATTTACAAGTTTGAACATCGTCACCCATGTTTCTATCAGGGTGATATTTGAGTGCCAATTTCTTATAGCCTTTTTTGATTTCTTCATCGTTGGTCGTTCGTGGGATTTTGAGTACTTCGTAATAATCTCTCTTCTCCAAGATTTACTTTCTTATGATTTCTTGCTGCGCTTATGAAAACTATTTTAGAGTGAATATTTTGGAGAATGAATTTTAAAGGCAATACCCTGTAGTGTACTGTTGTGTAGTTTTAAATCCCAATTAATTTAAATTCGCAACCAACTAGTAAAATAACAACCACTACGGCAAACAGGAACATACGCGGAGTAAATTATTTATGTTTGCACGTCATCTCTCATAATAAGATAAAAAGACCTTGTGTTTACATTTAACGGGTTTACATTTAGGTATGCGTGAATGCTGGTCTAATGCACAAAAATAAGAAACAAACAAACAAACAAACGGGTTATGTCATGACCTCAGAAATGAGGAGTCACCGCTCAATTAGACTACATTGCAAACTGTGTCTCATTACCATCGTAATACAATCTACTCATTAAGTAGTAGGTGCGGGGAGAGAAGTGAAATCACCCAAACTGCACATCACAAATTCATAACAAGGAGATATAGAATTCGCCCTTTTAAAAATAAACTAAAAATTTCAGATTGCAGTTTGATTTTATTTTTTACACTAGAACAGTTTAAATTATATTTTTATTAGGTATGTACACATTATTAGGTGTGATCAAATGTGTTAGACTTTAAAGGAATGCGAATTTATAATAGGATTATAGTGTATAAAGCTAGCATGATCGTTAGTGCATTTATTTGTGACTTATCTCTTCCTCCAGCAAAATTCGCAGCAGTTGGTCTGATGGGTATTGGATTTCTCACAACCGTACTTTCACCACGCAATGCTGAAATATCCCCGGCCGCATTTCCTTCATAAGGAGTTGTTCCGTTCACTAAAAAATTGATTTAGAAATTATATAAATAATCAAGTACTGAAATTATGAACGAATGATCATATACGGTGTGGTAATTAGTCTAATTTCTAGACACAACAGTACAGTGAAGTTATTTTTTTTCTATGTTGAAACGCGGTTATTTATAATTTTAAACTAACCTAAACCGGATGTAAGTAAACGATAGCAACGTGTCACCCTGTAAGGAAAGATGACACCAACCCGGTAAAATTACCTGAGTAAAAAGTTGCATTAAACCCCACGTCATCAACACTTCCGTCACTTTGAAATAGTATCCAAACATCCCGACCGGTTGATAAAACTGAAGGGGGGTCAGGCATAGTACCCGTGTAATGTGCCAGAAGTGCTGACCCAGGTTTTGGTCCGTCCAGGATGAAAAGGTCATCACAGCAAGATTCCAATTGCAATGGGCCATTAAAGGTTATTAGGATCTGATTTTAAAATAAGAAGTATGAGAATCTTTCAAAACTATAAACCTGAAAAGTATAAGAAATTAACACACTTGATTTCCATAGGTCACATGTATACGTAAGATACAAATAGCTAAATTGGGGTAGTTGGATGGATAGTACGGAGAGGTGAAATGTCCATAGTCGTTGTAAATATCTTTACTGCAGTATGGGCCTGGTGGTCCTGGCGTGATTCCTGGATTTTCTGTCGTTACTATAGGTGTCATTTCGGCTGGTGTCGTTTCTGCTAGTGTCGTTTCAATTGGTAGAACGCTAGTCACTTGCACAGCTATGGAATTTATTTGAAAATTGTCAGTCGACGTATGAATCATATATTGCTTTTGTATATGTTGTGCCCAGAGTGAAGATCATTTCTTGAGCGAAACTTGTCTGGTCACAGTCAGACGGGCAGATGGCCCTTGTTTACCATGCGGTTGTAATGAAGTATAAGTATAATTTTGTCATCAGGGTACATTTTAGCTCACACAAAGTGGCCATATGGATAACCTGGTTCACAATATATAAGGTACAAGAGATCGATCCTAGATAATTGGGACCCAAGATAGACGTTACCTCGAATAACCCTGAGGACCACTTGGGGAATTGAACAAAAAAACTGCACATACCGTCGTAGAAACTAGCAGAGAATCCGCGACGTGTGACGCTGTGGTCAGAGTGAAACCACACCCACAACGTATTACCAGTCGTAATAGTGTATCCGGGGTTTTGGATTTGTCCGGTGAGGTAAAGGAGCAAGTTTGAATCGGAATTCGGTCCATCGCGTACTACGACGTAATCAGACGGTGATTCGGTATCAAATCCGCTTTCAAAATATAACCCCAACTGAGAGAAGTGAAGGGATTACTTAAGATTAGTTTCCACACATTACAAGAGTTTACTCACCCGGAGACCAGACGGGGCTGTGATCACCCAAATACAATCATCGTTATTATTGTAGTTGTTTGGGTAATTTGGTGAATTAAATTGCCCCCGTGATCCTGTAAGCGATCCACCGCAGTTTGGAGAAAACGTTGTAAATGAAGGATCCAATTTAGTTTGACATTTCACAACAGCAGGCACAGAGTACAAGATGAAACTGCACAATAGGAGATTGTGAATTCTAGAATACATTTCTGGTTAGTGAAGGGAAGGCAACGGCTGATACAGAATTTATAGTATTCCAACTAAATCGCAAATTTAGCATTTGGGATTACAAGATTAGAAAGACCTTGTTGATAAACAGGACGTGAGGATATGAAATATCCCTGGGTAGATTTCTAGTGAATGCAGTAGAATAAATCAATCATGGTTCCTAAGGTTTGGGAATAACAGGAAATGTTGGATTTGTGTATCAGATATTTCTGTCAACCACTAAGCCACATATGCTGGGTACACACACGACGTACTTCAAGACCTTGTTTCAATGCATGTAACCTCCGGAATTACCACTTCATAAGTTGATAATAAAGCCAAAGCACAAGTAAAGCCATTCGGACGAAACTTGAACATCTGTGCAATAAACTGGAATTTAAACTTTAGCTAATCCATCAAATTCAACTGATTATATTAGCTCTAGGTTGGGCATAATTTATTCATGATCAAGGATTTATGTAAAATCATTCTACACATACAGTTAACTCAGGATTCTACTGATTCTTCTCGCATGCATGCGTCCTTCAACGGACTGTTTTGGTCCTGGCAAGTTTTCTAGAAAAACTAAAAATTGAGATAAACATGTACATATTGAATAGTACGGAAGTATGGATGCAAGTTATTTTGTGTAAAATATTCACAATTGGTTGGTTGGGCTCATAAACAAAACGATAACTAAATTATTACAAGGAAGAGACGGAACGAACCGGATCGGATATATCCGAAAATCTGAATCAATTATTTTAATTGTAAAAACAGCTGAGGACACTTCAGATAAAGATACTGAAGAGTCCTGAAGGTTATCCACGATATCCCCATGTCCATCCCTCGTCGAACTTAAGTGTCCTCACCGCCTGGCTGGAGTTGTCTGGGATGATGGGACTTGGCCATTTTGACTATTAAGACCTCGTAATAATGAAATTGGCTACAGAAGTAAACTCTAATTGGGCTAAAGAATTCGTATTCATCGGGCTATTTTCTATTTAAAAAAACCTCAATAATTATCGCGACGTTTGCGTCTACCACATCACAGTGAGTGTGTGACGAATTAGCAAAACTTCTCTAGCGAATTGAAAATTAATTACTACCTTATATCACCGTCTGCTTTCTTCTTAATTAATACTCGTAATTAAAATAAAAAGTACTAGTACATAATGGACAAATCTATATGGATTTTACTAATTGAAATCCTTCTAATTTATTCTTTGAAATACTTAGGATACAAATTAATTAAGACTTGTATGATTTCTGTTACGTATGCCACATGATACACCACCAAACATGATAATTGCAATGAGGCAGAAGCAACTAAAGTGTAATTCAAGAAGGCAAACACTGTACTGTATATGTTGGCGTCCATATATACAATTGGGCATTATAGACAATGCGCGGGCATTATCTACAATGCCGGCGACTCCTCGCCATGTAGACAAGGCCTAGTCATCATATATAATGCCCGGGCATTGTCTACAATGCCCGGTGTGTGTCTACACGGCCTAGGCATTGTTCATATGGCGTGTGTATTTGGACCAAATTGATGATGGTGATGAGAGAAAATTATCGATACAGCCTGGGCAACGTGTATAATGCCAATACATTTTGGGCATTGTTCATACGGCTTGTGTATTTGGACTGAAATGATTTTGACGATGAAAACATGTTACGTTTCAAACGACGATTACACGTACATTGGAATTGTGGATTATACATGCATAACAAAGATGAAATAATGTTCAGCTAGAGTTCAAATTTCATACATGAACTGTAGTTGTAATAACGTAATAATAAACGGGCCGATACCAATACAACTGACTTTTAATAATAACTATTGACCCAAGTCAAAGTCAAACCTCCCAGAACACAGATGACTTTTAATAACGAAAGACCCAAGTCAAAGTCAAACTTCTCAGTACCGAGTCAGAGTTTATCCACCTGAAACATGGAAAACGTTGAGAATATCTTTTTCGAAAAATTGATCGAATTTCCGAATTTCGAAAAAAAGTTTATCAGCGCAGAAGGGAAAGAATTATTGTACAATCATTTTTCGTGAAAACTACGATCCAATCTTACAACGTTTGGTACTGGTGAAAAATGATGAAAAAAAGGAGTTGCAGGATTTCAATTTCCTTAGACAATATGAAATCGCTGAGTACGAAGAATTGAAGGTGTTGACAAGAAAAGGTACAGGAAAGCGGATTGTCTGTGCTGAGGACGTGTATGAAATTACAAAATCCGCTCATATTTCAACCGGGCATGGAGGCAGGGATGTGGCCCACAGACACTTTAACCGGAACTTTGCAAACATAACTCGAGCAGAGGTTATGCAATTTATTAACCTCCGCGAAGAGTGTCAACTGAAAAGATCCAGGGTGAGCAAGTCGATAGTTGTGAAGCCCATCCTCTCAAAGGAATTCAATTCAAGATGCCAGGTCGACTTAATCGACAGTTCTTGTAAAAATACCGA
>JAQIXO010001725.1:0-11533 GCA_034700305.1 Protaphorura armata | reverse complement strand
CTTCTAGGCGATTGGCTTCAATTTGGCGAAAACCGCATGCGGATTAGTCAATCGGTTGGAAAGTTATTTAATTTCAAATAGGGTGCGATGTTTCGCGGACACCCTGTATATAATTAAGATATAAGTTTAATTCTAATTTCATCTTTCGATTTTGAAGTCATGTTCGTTAATCCGCTTCTTAAGATAATCGCACGTGTCTCCACTGTATTTTCTATTAGTCTGTAGTAAAATTTATTATAACACTGTTTAGAGTCCAATTTGTTTGCAGTGTAGCAGTCTGAATTAATTGACATTCCTCTATAGCATGTTCATATATTTGGGATATAAATTGCAAAAATTCAAAACTGACACGAGTACGAATTTCTACTGTGGCTCTGACCAACATCATCCAAACAAGCCAAAGTCCACGAACGGAAAGTTAGCGTTCTTGTACTCTGAGACTGTATGAGTATTCAGGAAAGCCTGAAACTATTTACCTTAACAAATTGCGCTCATTAATTCATGACTTGAGAACACAGCAAACACGAGAAGACTAACCGTGCAATATATAATTCGACCATTTTGTACTGCGGAATTTTTGAGTCATATTTCAAGTTTAACCAGTGATATTATATATTTGACATTCACAATTTCTACTTCAGTGTAAACTCTATCTTGTAATGAGAACAACGTTCGCACAAAATCAAATGATCAGTGCTTGAGTTTTTGTAGGAACTTCCGCATCCATCATGATTTTCAATCTTAGCAGTGTGCGTCGAGGACTTGTCATTCTGTATATTGCCAACCTAACTCTATGTCAGATTAAAACGATCTCACTACAAAGAGTTCTGACTCCGTTTGCCAAGTGTAAAGTGATTCTCATAGCCTACGATAACACAAAAATTGTCTTCGTTTTAGATGTACTCTATGCTATGAGTGTACCCGTTATATTTATGAGAGCTGACTACCGACAAATACCAGGTGGGAACATTTTCGAGACATCTGTCGTCTATACATCATCATAGTAAACCCAAGTGGTTTTAAGAAACGTGTTGTGAACAATTTCTTGTCCAGAAGAAATAGGCGTGCTCATTTCAAAGCAGGTTCAACCAATGATTTTGTCGTACAATTATCACCACCCTCGCCAAAATTTCCGGGTGTGTTGTTTATGTCCTCACCAGGTGTCCTAAATTATATTTTGTTTGAGTATGAGACACATGCGATAGCATCTGAATTAAAACCACAACTAATTCCAAATGTCTCAGTGTCTGTAATCTTAGAGCAATGTCGACCGTCAAACTTGTGTAAAATGTCAATTTCGCCAATTCCAATGACACATGAAGATTTGTCAAAAATACTAGAAAAGCACCGGATGAATTTCAACGGTTGGAACGTCGTAGTTCCAGCCGCTACACATCGGCTCACAAAAGAAAAGCTCAAGTTGACTTTGAAAATGACGCTCAGGGATTACTTCAACTCAAGAATGAGACAAATCCCTTTAGCCAAAACGTTCAATGAATTGAGACTCCATCATAATTTGACGGCAAGTGTTGTTGATAAGGCAGACAAGATTTTGAGGTCTGAGAGAAAAGCTGGTTCTACAGTCATTTTCCCTCGTATGCGTACATCCTCTGAACTTCGAAATCATGTCCATGCTAGCGTGGCTGGTGACACTTTAGAGATACTGGCAGAGTCCACGGACCTCGCGTTCATGTACTGTCAACCAAATGCCACATTTGCATCCGCAATGGATGCATGGTTTAGCCCAATGGACAAATTTGTATGGAGTTGTCTCTTTGGAACCATCATCTGTCTCTCCGTCAAACTCCTCAAAATACAACAGAAATTTGCGGAGAGGCGAAAACGGAAATCATCCATTGGCATTAGTTACTCAGTCCTCACAATATTTAGCCCGGTTGTTTTACAAAGGGGGAATTTTTACAAAAAATTCCAATCATTATTTCTTCTATGGGTATTTTGTTGTGTTGTGATTGGCAATGGATACAGTGGAATGATACAGAGTACTCCCATCAAAGAAATCCGAATGGAAGAAATCAATACATTCCGTGAACTTGCGGCTCAGAATTACACACCAGTTTTTACTAAACGCTCGAGTACAGTAAAAACTGATTCAGTACAGTAACTGATTGGATGCTCGCACAATCAAGATCAAACAGCTCCGACGTTTCTTCTTCAACAGTTCAATTTTCTGTTCTTATGTACTGTTTCCTTGGACTATGGTTCGTGTGTCTCATCATATTTAGTGTAGAACATCGTGCTCAACTCTTCGCCTCGTTAAAACGATTATTGATATATATTTTCACAAAGATTAGAGATGCAATGCTGTGTGTCAGTCATAGAATGAGTATCATCACTAAACGGTTAAAATTATACTTCATGAGAGTGAAACTGTTGATTGAACGTCTCACATGAGTTTTTGATCACTCCAGTGTGTTTTGTTTGTTTGTTTGTTTGTTTTTTGTTTTGTGTCCGATGACCAGCGTTCATACATACAAGTATGTTTATTGATGCCTTGCATGTGATACTTTTTACTTTAGTAAAAAGTATCACATGCAAGGCTCCAAGGTATTAATGACCTTGGTCTCATTTAGAAAGAGTCTGTCATCTGTCAGTTTCCCTCTCAAGCTTCTTTTCCACGTTAGGGGTACGTCGTACGTCGTACATTCCAACAGCACTGTTGAATTTGATTTTCTAGAAAGAGCTTTTACATTACTCCGTATTGTGGCTTTGTCTATTTGAATAATTTATCACATAAATAATTCAAGGTGGTTCTGAAACTTAGGACGTGTAGTTCATGCAAGATATCTCGTAGGTTTCAGGTATCAAATTCATGTCTATGGCACGTAATGTAATCTTTTGTTGTCTGATGTTTAGCCATGGTTGTAAATGTCCACAAAGTCTCACAGTTTACTCTAACAACTTCTGAAATTAATGTGGATATTATGGAGTAGTATCAATATGAAATGATTCAAAACAAACAATTCAAGTGTGTTTAATATGCATCCATCACAACTAACGTTGAATCGAATTTATTTAATCTTTTTTAAAATTTTACATAATATATTACAATCTATTTTGACTAATTATTTACTTAATCTATTGTGCATGGAATATCACATCCTAATAAAAAATTTACCAATACATTAAATTGTTACTTTATTGAGTCATGAAAACTTTCTAGTGTGGGCGTGAGAAAGTGCTACTAAGGGTGTAACAAATCCATCACATCTAACAATTCCTTACTTTCGAAATAATTTGATCTTGGTGATTTTGAGATACACTAATTTAAATATTGATTCACAGTCATCTCGACACTTAAAATAAACACTAGAACATACCCTACAAATCCATTCTATTCCTCTATGAAAATAAATTTTAAGTTTAAATCTGTCAACCTTTTTTAACTTTCTATACATGTTTGCAATGGTAGAAAGAAACAAGGCCATCCAGCTATCGATCAATAATTCAAATACCAATGCACCTATACAGGCGCATAAACATATTAAATAAAGATAAACAGTCATTCGTATTTGTTTAATGTTTAACCCTGTTGTAATTTGTGGTTTTGGTTTCTTATTATTATTTGATCTTAGACGAGCTAAGTTCACATCCATTGAGATCCAATGATCAAACAAACCAAATTTATTCAATCTAAGCATTTCACCAGCAAATCTTTGTTTAAAATGACCCAGAAAAATATAACCCATATCAACCCGAGATTGTAAGGGTTCGATGACTGAGTGACACAACCAATTTATTTTTTCTCTCTCTATGAATTCCTTCAAAATTTCCACTATAAAATTCATCTCTGAATTATAAATGAATGCGAGTGGTTGGCTTGGCTTTGTTAGTGAGCTCATGCTCAATTTATCACGTGACACAAGAAAACTTGAATTTAAATTTTCCAAAAGTTTGTAATGATGAAAATCTGAAGAGTAAAATTTACTAATATACTCCATTTCTGATGTTGGTTTGTTTGGGTGGGCTGATCCCAAATGATACCAATGAATTGAATAATTTCTCTCAAGTAATTCTTTCAAGTTTGTAATGATTTTGATTTGTGGATGAATGATTGCATAGCTCGTCACAAAACTCTCATACCCACCCATCAACACAATGTTCAAGAGAGACAATAAGAGGAGTAATTTACTCCTTTCATTCATTACATTTTGTCGAAATACAATGCTAAGGATGTCAAAGAACTTATCCTTCACTTTCCCAACAATCACAAAATTCACACAAGTAAAACTGATGAAAATTAAAATCCATGTTACAAAATCATTTGGGTTCAAAAGTTCGAGGAGTGAGTGTGACACATATTGACTCTCATTTTCACAATAGTATAATCTTTGAACTAAACTGGCACGGGTATGAATGGTTGTAATTTGTACGAATGATATATCTTGTAAGCCAAGACTCCATGTTAAAATAGGTACCTCCATGTATACAACGGATAGGGGGTACTCTGAATTATATTCTATGAGTGTTGCATTATATTTTGATGCAATTAATTGTATTCCCATATATCTTTCCCCACTCGCTTTCATACTTGTGATATCTTCCGTGTCAAAGTCATGACCATATGGTTCAAGTGTAAATAAATTTTCCAAGTTCATATTCATTATACATATATACAGTTTTCTCCGTTCAGTTTCCAATTCAAGTCCAAACCAGAGCTCAGAATAATTCAGACATTCATATTCACCGTAACTCCACAGAATGGACAAATAAATCCTTTGGAGTCAATTTTCCCGTCACGAGAAACTATGGCAAAATACAGTCCAAGATTTACTTGTCTTGGCCATGAACTACCCAATTGCAAATTGAAAAACGGGTATGGATACGTTTCTGCCATTGAAAAAATGATGAGGTAGTTTGAGTTTTCATCAAATAAATCGATAGTTGTGAGTGTGTGCAAACCGTAGTACATATAAATTGGAGAAGGATCAAAGTAAAAGTTGAATGTACACTTTGTTTTACTATCACG
Source organism: Protaphorura armata (assembly GCA_034700305.1). Classification (NCBI taxonomy): domain Eukaryota; kingdom Metazoa; phylum Arthropoda; class Collembola; order Poduromorpha; family Onychiuridae; genus Protaphorura; species Protaphorura armata. Next base: position 6,546 of record JAQIXO010001725.1, on the reverse strand, counting down.
AATAAGAGTATTTTTGAAGAGCCCATATTCCATATACAAGAGTTTCCATGTTTGAGTCTCCCGCTGGTTATCCAAAATAATATTTGTGGTGAAATCCTCAAATCTTCCTTTTGAAACTGGGTTCAAATTCCAATGGTTACGAATAACATTAAACACACAGTTGGAGTAGTAATCCAATCTTAGGTCCACTGAATTGACGACACTACTGAATTTAATAAGATGTAAGACACTGAGAACAAAACTGAGTTTTATGTTCAGCATGTTGAAATGTATGTATTTGTGTAACAATAGATACTTTGTTTGTTTCAACTGGATAGACAGATTCGGTTTAACCTTCACTCGACATTTGCACGGGTTCTTTGTAGCAAGGCTCCTCTGCATTAACTATTAAATTCCAATGATGAAGATGAGTGTAATCAAAAAGTAAAGGCTTTTTAGATGAGACCATTGTGGAACACGAAGCCTGGAAAACATGTCAAAATTAAATTGAAAGTGTGAGGTGGACGGTGGTGGTTTGTTAAAATGATTGCATTTATCCCAACGTAGCAGACCTAGCTACTGTGGACAATACTCATTCGTAGTTAGTACTTCAACGGACAATTCTGAGAGCTGATATTGTTAAAAGGAAGCCCATGCTGGACTTGATTATTTAGATTGCTTTTTCGAAATAATATAATTCTGTCAAGTAACCTTGGTTGGAGAAGGTTGATAAATACTTACAAGGGAGTGCTATGAGCTGACCCCCAGGACCTAGACACGCCATATTTTTTTTGGGTGCCCTGGCATGCCCTGAGTGGGGTTTGGACAATATTTTCGTGCAGAAGTGAAAACACATCCAGATACAAATTTTTGAACTTTTACCCCATCTACGTAACCCTTATGGGCCAATATGGCGGGTGATTACTGTAAGAGTTTGACGGAATAAAAAAAGGTATTGTGTACACATGTAATTATGTATTATGATTTGATTTTTGAAAATTAAAACACTACACACAATCCTGTCATTTCAATAAGTATAAGCACGTATTTTAATCTTAGGACGAAAGATATAATGTAAATATTGAATAATATGTAAATTGTCCAACATGTAATTAGCCAAAATATAATATAAGCGCAGAGAATACACCGTAAGTGATCGATTAGAAAACTGCATGATGTTGTATTCATTCCGGGAAAGTCATACGTCACAAACTTTCACCACTTTCTCCGTGAAAGTAAGTGAAGAAAGGAGAGGAAAACTTGATGAATATAGTTAATTGGTTATGGGTTTCTAATCGCTCATTTACATGTACATTGTCATACATTTTACTCTGGAATTCAATTTCAGCGATAAATGTTATCAAAATTCAAATGAATTTGTATTAAATTACACAATAGAAATAATAGAACCATCGTATATCTCCGTGTCTTCCTCTTCCGTCTCCAAATCCGTCGTCAATCCTTCGTCTTCATCATCTGGTTGAGGTTTATGGATCTGCACCTGCACTCTCTTTGTGCTAATTGATCTATCAAAAAGAAATTACATTCATTGTATGCAATGCAAAATGCAATGTCATCATTTCCAAAGGGTGGGGCAAAAGTAAAATAGCTATCATTTTTGTTTTGTGAGCTCCTTGCACGTAAAAAGACGATGATTACTTTTGCCACACTCTGATTAATAATTCAAATTCCAAATGGCGGCAACTGACCTTTTGGCTTGTTCGGAAGTTCCCAGGTGGTCACAAACTGCTGGATTGAAATTTGTGCCATTCTTTGTTGTTGACGCTGAAGAAAATTTAAAACAAATTTCAACTAGAGTTCAGTCACATGAACTAAATTGTAAGATTTCATGGCTGAAAAATTGATATTAATGAGGAGTCATTGCTCTAAAGGGATTACGCTAAGGTACGATTACATTTTAGGACGAAGTGTGCCGGTCATCAGTGGCAGTAAAAAAAAACAGGATTTGAACCAAGTGAGAATTGAACCTGGGACATTATTGAATGAAATACATTAGTTAAATTGCTTACATATTCTGAGTTCCTGAGGATCTTTAGCCTCATCGTCGTCATGCATCACAACACGGGCAGTAGATGGCGCTGGTTGTTGTGCTTCTTCTACTACACTGGTTCTAACACGTACTCGTTCTCTCCTACGACCCCGTCGAACTAATCCGCGCACTAGTTCCAATTCTGGCGTCATATTACCACTGGCACTTCCAGGTCTACATAAAAATTAAATAGTAAAAATTATTAAATGTATTCTAATTTATTGTTAATATTTTTTCCTTAACTTTATAATAAAATTATTTAATATTACCTCAAATTGAGCCGGCATTTAACATTCCAGGTCTCCTGGGCTGAGAATGGGACTGGAATCTTCAACCGAAGAAATATAGAATTTAAGTTGTTGACATAACTTCTGGCGGCCAACTTGTGTGTTCGTGGTACAATCGGGGTCACTCCCGTCGTACGACGAATACGTTTAGGTAGACCTGACCACATTCTAATTTTCTAATTTAATTCTGAACACAAATTCCACAAATTCTCGCCTCTCTCGTCTCAAGTCAAATTCAAGACTAAAATACCACAACCGGAGATGTAATGACAAGCAGATCAAGTTAGAAAAATGAACGATGACTAAGAAATACTTTCGGGAAGGGTCTAAAGGAGACGGGATAGGATTTATGGGAAAGGGATCTGGTGGCCTATTTCCTTATTACGTATGACTCATGTCCATTCAAAACAGAAACATAAACATTATATAATTGAATTCGGACAAAGGGCTAGAACAAAGCCTATGCTCAATAAATGTATCATTATATTGTTTATTTCCATAAAGTGCTGATGTTGCGTCGCGTCGTGTCTACACGGAATGGTTGGCGGCAGCGGCAATTATGCCAAGAAAACATGACTATGATGATAACAGTTAATGCACACGGATTAGCATTGAACTATTTTTGTATTATATTCTCGTATAGTTAGTTCATAAAGTCTCGGTCTCGGTCTGTTAACTTCGGATTCGGGAGAAATATGCACATGCTAAGTAAAATATGAGTGCGTTTCATTTGATTCTACAACTAAATTTTTCATACTGCCATGGACTCCGGTTACAAAATGACAGGTACATGATTGTGTGAATGATCTATTGTGGTTGCACAGTACGCGGTTAATGCAAAATAAGGTTGCTGGTTTTATTCATTTATTATGATATTCAAAAGTCGTCTACTGTGTCACTTGATCGCTGCTGGCTACGACTTTGACCTGACCTGGGCTGTCCCTTTACTCAATACATTCACGACTAATTTTATTTCTAACCGGCGGCGATATCCAATCCTTATAATAAAACCATCCGAAGAATTATCCAAAAACAAAGTCACATTACAAAAGTACAACGGCCATGTATATACCTAGTATTATGTACGAAGTACATTACATACATTGAACAACCGCAATTACATTTTCACATTCACATGCTTGTAATTGTTTACGTCTTGTATTAATGGACCGTGAATCATGCACACCAGACCAGAGCAGGTCAACCCATAAAATGAATGACAAATATCTTTTGTTTTTGTCGGCATGGATTTTATTGTCCTTTTACAACACTTGTTCACTACACTCGTACATGTATTACATTGCATGTACCGTGATTCCACTCGTATATCCCAAATCATCCATAAATGAGCCTTTTGGTTTCCCAATTTCCACTCGCCGGTCTACTACGGTGAGAAAAGGTCGAGATAGTAAAAATCTAACTCATCCAAAACTGTACGGAGAGCATTGCGTTTCAATTCAACCTCTCTTCCCGTCCCCATCATAAAATTGTCAACTGGCCTTGTAATTCCTAAAGTCTTTAATATTTAATATTCTTAAACCTAAGGTTCAAACATTTCCTACTATTACACGTAAAGAGTGATTTCTCTCCTTCACCATGAATACACTGCAGTAAATACCACCACGCCATTCTTGTAACCTTATTAAATGAACGCTTAAACGCCGGGTGCCTTTATAAACGCCTGAACTCGAATAAAATTCTTTGGGTCTTTTTCCATTATGCTTGCTCACAGAGGAACTGGAATAATAAATTCGCAACTCTGAACTATAGCCCCATCAAATAAACGCCATGGTGTCTTATCAGTGATTTACGGTATGCACTTGTTTTCATGTGCTTCTGAATTTTAATACTAAACTACTCAACATCTCTAACACCCGAGAGAGACCCGAATTTCCTGAACAAAACGAGTAAAAAAATACACTCTTTCAGTAATTGATGCTAGTAATTAAAAAAATTAAGAAGAAATTAACGGTCTATGACAACCGATTATTTTCCGTTCAGAGTTGTTTATGGGGCTCTAGAGGTGGCAAAGGGCCGGGCCGGCCCTGATTTTCGGACGGGCCAGGGCCGGGGCCGAAATTCGAAAATGACTTAGGACAGGGCCGGGCCAGGGCCGAAAGGAAAAGGGCCGGGCCAGGGCCGCCATAGAAAAATCCGGCCCTAAAATATTAAGGGCCGACCTCGATTTATTCCATAAAATTACATAAAACTTCATACAAAATCGAAATAATGTTTACGAATTAGGCTATTTTCGCCTTAAAATATTGATAATATTGATATGATTTTTGATGATGCGATAATTTCATTATGATTTCATGATATTGGAAATTATGTGAAAATTGTTATCACCTATTTAACATTGGAAGATGCCGTTTAGGGCCGGGCCGGGCCGAGGAAGGGCCAACGTAAAAAGGGCCGGGCCAGGGCCGATAAATATTAATTATCTGGAGGGCCGGGCCGGGCCAGGGCTTAAAATCTTGGGGCCGGGCCGGGCCAGGGCCTAAAATTTCGGCCCTTTGCCACCTCTATGGGGTTCTATTCGGCCCAGTCTACTGGTAAGGCACCCTTCGTAGTATTGTAGTAGAGAAGACAAGTTTCTTATTGATCTGCCGTCGCGTCGTGTTAAAAGTACATTTTCTGATGAGAATCAATGCAAAAAAATTACTGTAATAGAAAGTGCAAGGATTCACATTCACCACTACTACACGGCAGCCGACTGACAACCAGAATTAATATACAGGGTGGGCCAGAAAATGCGTCACACTTTGAGTGGAACACCTTATCCGATTTACTCAAGATATGGCTCGTCGCAGGCAGATTATGCGAGCATGGTACGATTCAACTTAAGTTTCAAAATTTTGAGGTCAGACACTCGCAAAAAAAAATTTTCGCTTAGCTTCTTATCTAACCAACCATATCTCGTAGAAATCGGACAAGGCTTTCCAAGCATACGCTCACTGTGCGCATAAGTCTATGTGTCAGCAATTTCTGGGCCACCCTGTGCAAGTACGTCCTTATAAAAAAGGCCCAGAACCGAAAAAAAAAATCTTTAGACCGGACAACATAATTTGCATGTGCGAATGATAGTAATAACTTTGTAACTCCTTAGTCTGAGTACTGTAAACAAATATTGTTGATAATTTTACACCTGGAATAAAATACTAGTGACTAATTCAATCGTTCCAATAATATTAATATGTATTGCATTTATTCTAATAATGTGTGTGACCAAAATTGTAACATGTACGCGTACACGTATAAAATATGCAAATATTCCAACATTCCATATATATGTATATATATATATATAAATTCATACATTTGAGAACATTGCACATGGCCATGGCAATAAAATGTATATCTCATAATAATTATAAAGGCGGCCAAAGGAAGCTCAATTAAATTAACACATCATTCTTATTCTTCTCCAGATCAGGTGTGTCTGTGCTATCAGAATATTCATGGTCTTTCAAAAAAATATTTACAAATTAACTTCAGCACAAACTTCTTGTACCAATAAATATTTACAAAAGATTGGAAAAAAAATAATAATAAAGAGTCATTAAATTATATGTAAAGATCTGAAGATAAAGATCAAAAGTGTTACCAAAGACAACATAATTATTTCCGCTCAAAAAAGCCAAGGAACCAAATCAAATCAAATCACATGGAAGGTCTCATATTCAAATGAGCTGTTTGAATGTGTTCAATCACATCAAAACATATTTGTTGACAAATTGGACAGACTTTGTTGTATAATCGCTCAGGCACAGGCTCAATCCCCTCCTCCACATCCACCTCCGCATCTTCCTCTTCCGTAGTTAATTCTTCACCATTACGTTCTCCAGATTCCACATCCATTTCCTCATCATTTTCATCATCCGATTCAGATTCCGATTCTGAACTTGACCTCTCATCTTCAACTTGCCTTCCTTGTGGAGACATTTTTGGGACCGAAGTCGGCATCGGACACAGTTTGAGAATTCGAGCTCTAGCTCTCATTCTTTGTTGTCGTACATTACTTGCCCGGTTAGAACAATTTGTACGCTTATGGTTTGCTAATGATCTCTTGGAATGAAATCTGCGACGACATCGTGTACACTTGAATGGCGTCTCACCTATCCATGGAATAAATAAAAAAAATCAATGTCAATTTTTTACTAAAGTACCCCTAGTAGTAGGAAAAAATTTCATAGGTACTCCAGTAGAAAAAAAATTATATTACCTGTG
>JAQIXO010001724.1:0-11534 GCA_034700305.1 Protaphorura armata | reverse complement strand
GGTGGTGGAGTGGCAAGCGCAATTCTCTTCACGGGTCCTGATCCAGATCCGTTCGTATTTTTGGAATTGAACAAGTTGCTAAAACTGAAATGAAAACAATTTTATTTTACAAGTTATTTACAAGCTCCTACTCCGGAGTCATTCATAATTGAGACATTTTCTCAACAAAAGAAACTAGGAAACCCTTATAGAAACTCAAACTCAACAAACGTTTAGAACCAAAACCCAAACAGAACAGAATCAAGAAACTTCAAACCCGAGCAAATTAAAATTAACACATGTATGTATTTTCTACGGAATTTTAATGAAATGAAATTGAACCCACCAAAACACAAAGACAAAAGGTAGTTCTGCTTTGAACGAGTTTTCCGGCTAGTTTCTTTCTTGCCCGACAATCAATTTCAATTACAAATTTTAAATAGCACCCACCAGTACCAGTATAGTATAGTCCCCAAAAAAAATATTCAAATTAATATTACCTTGCCATTGTTGATCGTTTGATGGGTTATGGGTTGTACTCTTGTACTTGGTACTTCGCAAAAATTACAAATTAGAAAATTAGATGGACCTGGAGCGAACTACTAGAACCAGCAGAATTCTTCTAAACAAAAATTAAGATCCCCTTGTGTTTCCAATCAGTCGTTACTCGTCCGCCGTGTATTTTTCAGTGAATCGTGTAGTAAAAGTAATAAAACTTTTGTAAAACTTATTGACTGTTGACAAATAAAAAGGAAATTACAAAAAAAAATATTTTGCGCGGGAGCGGGAGTGTGTGTCATTCGTCCCTCTTCACCCGAGACACAGAATTCTCAAAAATTTTAGCTGTAAAATCATACAGGGTGAAACATAACAAATTATTACTAACTGACTGATTATCCCGGTTTCCCGATCAGGCCCTGGTTTACGTTTACTGTCGGCAGATTACAGTACTGTTAAAGTTACGAATTACGCCAACATTTACGAATGTAATTGATTAGAATTGCGATTACAATTACGTCGTAATTGTAATATTGTAATTTGTAATTTCAATAACTTAATTAAAATTGTTAGCGAAGAAATGTATTTGATTACACTTTCCAATGTTCGAATTACAGTTGCGGTCTTTTTTTTTTACGAAAGTACTTAATTACAATTACAAGGTAATTCTATTTGTATTTTGTAATTGACCCAAGGCTCCCTGTCGTGTCTATCTGCATAATAGCATAATATTATGATTGTCATATCTGTTCGGTCGGACACCTGACATTAGGGGCATATATTCAGATATGCCAAGTGTCTCAATGGGAAATGACCACCTGAATGCATTAAGAGGATCAGTACTGACAGTGACAGGTGCGATCTCGAATCACGGGTACAGTTGCTGATTGATTGAATAATAAATAATAATTCATTGACATCAAATCATTTCACCGCCATACCCATAATACTTGCAACTGTTACATTAAAACGTAGTTTGATATTTGAAAGAGCGACCTAAATGACAGACGCCGTGACTGAGATCTAATTTTATTTTTTTTCAGTTATTTTCGAATTGATAACTAGTAGAGACTGGAACGCGTTTACGTCCTTGCTTAAAAATGAATAGATAATGTAAACTTGCATAACAAATATCTTTACAATCACTAGATATTTTGCAATCTCATTAGTGTGCAGAAATAAGGAATTTAACATTTAAAAAGCTTTCAAATTGTCAGCAGTGGCATTGACGACAGAGACGATCAGACGATGACTGAAAATAACACCGCTCAGGGTGGCTAACAATAATACACATCCGTGCTTGAGCCTGAGCTTTGACTGCTATGAAAAATTGAGATGCATTTTGAATAGAATTTATCTTACAACCTAACTAGTTAAGGTAGTTAGGTATTAACAATATTCTATTTAGTGGCAATAGAAGGCACAGAATCTACACATTTCCTTACAACGTCTTGCACAAGTAAGAGAAAGAGTAAATATTTAAGAGCCACCTTATGCAAACGCAAATTATTTAAAATACTAAATTATTAATAGATGCGAATGACAAACACCTAGTGGAAGCTTTATTCTCTTCAAGGCAAGGCTCAGAGTTCGCAAATTATACAAAATTTAAATTCATATATAGTTTTGCACCATATGGCGTGGCATATTGATTTCCCAATTTTGAGCACCGCTAAGATTTCCGAGTTTTATAAAGAGGCATAACTGTATAGTGTATTGCTCTAAACGAATTTGTGAAGGCGAAAGTTGGAGAGTAAAATTTTTTGTGATTTGTCTGTCAAATTCCAAAAAGTCAGTACGAGTTTGTGTACTTACAGTTGACGTTGACATTATTGTAATTTCTCGAAAATGGGGTCAAACCAAAGGAAAACAAGTGTAATCGTCTCTTCATATGTACGTAACCTAAATATCACTAATCTAAAATTGTTGGAAATGAAATCCTGAAATTCCTTTACCGCACATGTTTATAAACCAATTTATTCCCACGCGGCGGTACGCTAATATTATACCAATCAATTGGTTTACATTTATCTTGTCGCAAAAGATTCTCAGCCTATGTATTAAATCAATTTCTTGACAAACGAGTGCTGTGTGCACGATGATGACTAACAAGGGAATGCTATGACCTGACCCCCAGGACCTTATGGTACGCCATATTTTTTTCGGGTGCACTGGCATGCCCTGACTGAATGGGGTTTGGTCAATATTTTCGTGTAAGAGTGAAAACACCTCAAGATACTAATTTTTGAAGTTTTACCCAATACACATAACCCTTATGGACCAGGGATGCAGCAGGGAAAAAACAGCTACCATGCTACCTCCCCGGTCCGTAAGGGTAAAACTTCAAAAATTAGTATCTTGAGGTGTTTTCACTCTTACACGAAAATATTGACCAAACCCCACTCAGGGCATGCCAGGGCACCCGAAAAGAAATATGGCGTACCAAGGTTCTGGGGGTCAGGTCATAGCATTCCCTTGTAAGAATCGGAAATATAATTTGAAGAGCGCTTTATGCAATGTGTTCTGGCTAGAATTGAGTTTTTTAATCGTAACAATACTCAAGTACGCATAACATCAGAATTCATTAAAAATTATAGTTGGTGAACGTGACTGAGGATTTGAAGAAATTGTTCCACGAAGAAGGAGAATGCAAACCAGAGTTAATTGTTGGAAGATCTGAGATTCTGGATATTCAGGATGTTTGCCACATCAATAAATTCTTGGGAGAGTGAGTCCGAACACAGGAACACATAGTTTACAAACCTTTTTACACCAGATCATTTCGACAACGAGTTTTTCTTACCGGTGGTAGGTTGAATGCTCGTGCATAGTTAATTAAGACCAAGACCTATTTTATGTATTAATTAAATCAAAACGTATTTTTCTTCAAATATGCTAACTGGTAATAGTAAGTGCTCCCTGTGTCATCATAACTGCCTGTCTGTCATACTTATTTCCAGCCTTCTTCTCAGATTTCCGATGAGAAATTAATTTATTAATTTTCATTAATCCACAGTACTACCTGGACACCGGTTTACTCGACGTCATTACACAAACGTTCGCTTCTGGGAATGTACGCTCGTTTTGAAGAAGTTGGATCACCTGAGCTAGACAATAATAGTCCCGTGTTGATTTTGGTGAAGGATACGAAAAATTGTGTGGTCGGAGCACTTGTGTCCCAAGGATTCCACGACAATTGTTCTGAAATTCAACACTCGGTTCTCTTTCATGTCCGCCCAAAGTTTGAAACGTTTATTACGAGACCGGGTCTCCATGAGTGTACCGTGAGCAGCCGATTTGACAGACTTTGTATTGCACACAGTGTGTAAGTCAATTATTCTAAAACACGAACCTTGGGCCAACAAAAAACGCTATCGTTATAGACACCGCATTTGAAATCAGTGAGTGTGTAATTTATTTATTGGTTTTCAGGGGTGCCGGTGGTGAAGAAATTGTGCTTTGGTTGAACCATGATTTGACGATAGGAGGCATCACTGAAATTACTCCAGTCCCAGAAATAAAAAATGGTCCTCTAAAACCCCAACGTAAGACTAGTCAGAGTTTAATTGAAGAAGATAACCATTCTGGCCCTGGACCAAAAGAAACCACTTTCTCTGTAAAAGCTGTTGAGTGCTGGACATTTGGGAGCAATCACTCCTGGACACATACTCACCATGCTCGATACTAGTTAGCATTTAGCAAATCAAAAATAAGATGTCCGAATTTAATTAAAACCTCGCTCACTAGTAGTTAGCCTAGTCAAAATCATGTAAAATAAATACATTAATTCTGAAATATTAAAACATGTGAAATATTAAAAGGTGATTTCCTTGTACGATATTGTATGATATTCTTTGCATCTCTCTATACAGGGCATTCAAAACCGAACCAAATTTTCAAAACCTGTTTTTGGTTTTCATTTGACCTCAAAACCGGTTTCTCAAAAAGTTATTAAAAATTCATGAAATGAAGTATAAACCTGGGTACTTTTGACATGAAAAATCCGGAAACCGGATTTGACTTCCATTGAAAACCGGTTTCGGTTAAGCGCTTTTAAAAAACCCGAAAATAACCGGTTTTGAATGAACTGATTAAGGCACATAAAACCGAAATACATTTTCAAAACCGGTTTTCGGTTTTCACTAGACCTCGAAAACCGTTTTTAAGTATTCAAATCAAGGATAAAAACTTCTGGAAACTTTGAAATGAGAAAACCGGAAACCGGTTTTAACTTCTTCTGAAAACCGGTTTCGGTTAAACCGATAACCGGTTTTTGAAAACCGAAAATAACCGGTTTTGAATGCACTACCTCTCTCTCGTTCTGCGATATTTTGTGAATTTTTGAGAGACTGGACCGAGTTTTTGCAAATTGTTTTACTGGTCGAGCCGGGCAGAGTAGGCAGGCCCAGCATGCCCAGTTATATCATGTCGTTTGACACTTAATCAGTGACGAAGGCAGTCGCTTCTCATTTCGCTGTGGAATCTTTCTGGTACACACTTTTTTTCAAAGAAATCTACCACATTACCATTACCACACTACCAATTCGAGATAATTTAATTTACCTTATGTGTATAACACATTCAAAACCTGCACAGTATTTTTTCTCTACAACTTATATGGGACTCCTGAGGCATCTTCTGTTCCCTATTAATTGCACTGGTAAAATAAAGTATTTTGAAGTCTCAAAAAAAATGTGGCGCATCAATTTCTGCCCACGCTTATTCTTATGTCGATTGTTAATTAACGACAGTAATTTTCATGAAATGATACACTGATTTCTGTTCCGCCCTGTGTGTATTATTTTCATGTCACACAAAGCCGTCTTGAAATCTTCACCATTGAGAAATTATTCTGGACGGGAACTTTACTCGATTTTCAAAATGTGAAGTAAATTTTTTTAATTTACAGGTGAAGAATTAATCCTTCAATTTAATTGTAACATAACATCGCTGAAGATTTATGTGCAGTAGTGCAGTTGTTGAATGATTTGTGTGATTTAAGTCTGAGATTTGACAGAGACCAAATTCCAAAAAAAAAACTATTTTTTTTTTAGAAAAGTGAACTTTTCAGAAAAGGAAGAAAACTAATTTCGACATAAAAATGCTCGTCAAAAATCTTCCACTTCGAAATCTTCGGTTCAGAAGTTACAGTTTAATCAGAATTCAAGAATCAGATGGACTTCGAAGAATTACTTTGGATGATCCGAAGACAAGGTAAAAAGTGTAACTTGCAGTAGAATTCCAATTTTACATTTTCACTTTGTAACAAAGTGTTCAGCGTTGAAGTTTTATTTATTTTAGGAATTCCCTTTCATTGAATATGATGTCAGAATTAAACAAGGCTGTGAATTACAACAAGGGAGACAAGCAATTAAGGTGTATTGTAATTGATGCCGCGGGGCCAATTTACTCGGCAGGACACAACTTGAAGGAAATGGTAATAAATTGTACAAGAAGATTATAGATTAAAGAATCCATTGAAGCATTTATCTTCGTTTTAGTAAAAAGTGCCGGTAGTCCTTGCTTGCATACGCTGAGGGTTCGATCCCTAGGACAGAGAATGAATGAGGATTGACTAAACTGAGGTTTTTTCTCATACATGCAGATGTCTTAGAAGTTACAGGATTATATTTAACCCTCATCTGCTCTAACGATGAACGCACTTCAATAAACAAAGAACATACGTTTACATAATTTCTTGAATAAATAGAATATATGATCAATGATCTGGATTGATGTGCGACTGACGAATTGATTTGTGGATTATATCTTTGATTCTAGGCCAAAGAATCTGGAATCGAGCAGCAAAAGGAAATATTTTCAAGGTGTACAGAATTGATGTTGTCATTAAGGGTAAGAATATCGATGCACCGTTAAGCCGTTGACCTGGATTTATAAAGATTTCTTTAATATTTGAATATGGGTTTGTTTATCCACAGAAACACGACGTTCCAGTTGTAGCTGTCGTGAACGGTTTGGCTGCTGCCGCTGGATGTCAACTCGTTGCTACTTGTGATTTCGCCATTGCGACAGAGGTGTCAAAATTTTCGACTCCTGGGTAATAGGTTTACTAACTCTTAACTTGTCTAATAATTTTTACTTATTTTTAACTTCCTTTTTTAGCGCTAGTTTTGGACTGTTCTGTTCAACGCCGGGTATACCCATTTCCCGATCCGTGCCACGGTCATTAGCCGCCTACATGGTTCTTACAGGTGATTCGATCGATGCAACTGAAGCACTTACATATGGACTTGTCACCAAGGTCGTTAGGGAGGACGATTTAGGTAATTATAATACCAAATATTATACCAATATTTATTTATATCCGGTCGCCTTGAACAGGTTGACATTGACCGCAACCGTAATAGTAATTTAGATTTATTTATATTCGTATTAAATTAAATCCCACAGAGTCTGAAGTTGATCGAGTCTATGCAATGATCAAATCAAAGTCACGAAGTGTGATTAAGTTAGGGAAAGAATTTTTCTATCGACAATTAAATATGGGGTTGGAGGAGGCGATGAGGTGAGTCCAAATTTCTCAATTGACAATGACGTGGATCAGTTTATTTGCAGTGATTATAATTACTTTGAAATTATTTTAGGGAGGGGGAGTCAGTCATGGTGCGGAATTTACAACTCCCTGACGGTCAGGAAGGAATAGAAAGTTTTAAAGGGAAGAGAGGTGCACGGTGGACTCATGAAGATTGATTATTTAATCAAAACGTTTTACTGGTCTCTACGTTGCGCAAGAACTATAGATAGTACAGTTTATGGCACAACACACAAATCCGAAAATATATGGTGCTATGCTCGGAAAGTAAGCGAAATAAAAATAAATGCCAAAGAAGTCAGGAGTATTGTCATGTCGTTATTCCAGTTTATACTAGAACCATTGTCTAAAGTCTGAAAGCTACTACGCACCATGAATACTTTATACTTGATCTTGGAAGTTTGGAAATGTGTGTAATTTGTTCTTCAATGTTGTGGTATTTTGAGGTAACGAATGCAAAACATAGTGAGTGATCAATTATCGGGGTATTAAGATTTTCATATCCGAAACGACTAGCGACTTCCCTCAATTAATTGAAAGGAATTAAAATTTTCTCCTATTTTACTCGGATTGGGTTCCATTTCCATTGCGATTGGCTGAAGTACTGTTCAATTAAAGAAACCTGACGAAAATGTTTCATATGATTCATTAATATATTTGGACTTGAATAATTCAGTAAGGTTCCTTTCTTCATCTGAACCAGCCATACTGATTAAAACACTATTTATTAATTTTGAACAGAACTCTTTAGCTCAATCCAGTAATTTTACTGAATAATCTACGATGGGATGGCGTGTTTATAAATATATATAAATGTAGTCAATATAATGCAAATATACTGATAAAGTTTTTCTTTGTTTTCATTTCTTTACTTGCTTACACATTTATAAATCAAGCATCCCATTGGTTAAATTTTAGCGAACAAGGCATACGACGCATGTACCCGTGTGAAGGTGGAAAATTGTATCAGTTGTCGTATATTGAGCGGATGTGACTTTTATGTATTGTAACGCATCCATCATCACAAACCGTGGGAAGCATATTATGATGAAATCTTGTAATTTACTGCATGCATGGTTCTCCTAATTGTCCTAATATGTCCCAGTCGGTCCTATCATCATGCACACATTTTAAGGCTAATTATCATACGGAAGTCTGGCGTCTTGACTTCAAGGACACGCCGGTTGGTTGGGTTGTAATTTTCTTAAGATTACTCGAATAATTTGCGCTTAAGTACCACAACATAACAGCCAGAGCCAACATATCACGCCGGACCTTTCCTCCGGAAGAGTCTGTCGTTTAATTTACAATTTTTATTTGAATGAAGCAGCATGTCAACGAACTGTCTAATTATGATATTTTTTACAAATAATGATTTAGAACATATATTTATGTATTGATACCTTCACGCTGGTTTGTATTTCTGACATCAATCAAGACGAAACAAAAATTAATAGATCGATCGTGCGATTAATAATAGTCTGTAAGTACCGAAGGACTGTATCAACCCCTAAATAATGAAATCCCCCAACGTGTATCCGGAGCTGAGGAAATGATTTAAGGTAGATACGACTATTTTTCGTTGTGCATTGAACTTTCCAAGCACGTAGAATGTCAGCAGAAACTTGTTCAAATGCTGCAAGTCTATCAAAAATGCAAAAGTATGCAATGAGCAAGATGCATTGTAGTAGTGTCGCACCAATGGTGAGCAGTAACAGTTTCGAGCCCTGTGAGATCAATAGGAAAAGTAGAATGATGTTCAACAAAGCTAAGATTCCAAAGACACATGGAATAACAAAATCAAATAAGCATTTGTCCGCAAAATTTGCAAAAATATGGAAGCAACGGTAGTGAAGAGTCCAATGTTTAACCGTCCTTAACTTCACGAAAGTTGCAGAGGTGTCATAAGACCCAGTTCTACAAGAATAAGTTGACAGGTTTATAAATTTTCGGATTTAATGAAGATGAGATAGTCAATGAATAATTCTTAACTTATTAGATTCTCACCTGAGTTGTTTGAAAATGTTGACACCGAAGCAAGAAAACAATAAACCGATAGATGCGTATATAATTGCTGTTGATATGTTATGAAGCATAAAAATGAAGCTCGTGACTAGCATGAACAATAGTACCCAGACAGAATAATGAGTCGTCTGGAAGAATCCGAAGATTGTAACTTCTTGTTCCGAACAAATGTGAAATATCGGTGCCCAAAGATTTAGTTCACATTTTAAAATGTATAAGGCGCAAGCAAAGGTTGCTACTACCAGCAGTAGAAACATTAAAACTGCCAATATCACCGGCGTCCAATTTATTTTCCTCTTAACGTCAGGACGAGCGTATATTTCTAAAATTGTCAAGCACCACTCATTAGATTTGCCATCAACTGGGAATAATAATAAATATATTAAGACATAGTCATTTACCGATAAACTTTTCCATGTAGGAAATCACAGAATTCAACATGATTAGTAATCCATTCCTCTGATACACTGTGTGCCATTCAAACAGTAGAGAGATTAAATAGATGATACAAAATGCAGAGTGGAAAATGTCAGTAATTCGCGTGAAATCAATTTCATCCCGATACACTGCTCGAGCAACACAAAACATTGAGGTCAGTTTGAACAGAGTAGAGATAACTGCTCCCGTAATCCATAACACCAACCCTTGATTAGTTTGCACGTGAATAACTCGGCGAGTGATGGAGTTCCATCGAAAAGGTCTCCCAATATAGTAGCCAAACTCGAACATATATTTTAGCACTTCAGAAGTCCAACCCCACTCCAATTCCCCAATGGGAATCAATTTGGTCCCGACGGATAACAATTTGACTGTTAGGTTTCCCATGGATGAGTGACTATTTTAAAGAGACAGATAAGCAATTTTATTAGCTCTAGTACTCCAGGCCCAGGCTAAGAAAGTCTTAATTGTTTGTTGGCTGTCCTTACTACAACTCTTTAACATCCAAGATATGCCATAGCCTCTATATTTACATATATCCATAAAAAACTATCAATGTTTTATAAGTAGAATAATTTTCTTGAAACACGTACGGAATTGGTAGTATATAACTTTTAAGAGGTGAAATTCTTTGTCTGTCGAGAATGCAGAAAAATCATTCCTAATTCCTACCTATATCATTGTGGAAATCCAAGCTGAAGGATAACCTGATTACGTAAACTACTAAAATGAATAGCTTGTGCTGATAATCCTGTTTATGATTGTTATTGTCTAAATAATACTTTATTAACTTACCGTAATACTAATGAGCCCAATATGTAGTGGCACGTCATTAAAGGTAGCAGAAATTGAGACTCCGAGTCCTAGTGGTCTTTGAAACGCAATGGTTGAGCTTCAAGCTCAGCTCAGTATTCATTATTCATGCCGTAACTAATTTATTGATTTCCAGTTGTCCTTGTGCCATTGTGTCGTTGAATTGAATTTATTAATTTAAGTTTATCAACAGAATAGCTAACCGGTATACTGGGTGTCCCAAATCTAAGGATATGGTAGTGAGACCTAGCTAACCCAAGAGACCGGGCCGGGTTAAAGTAACCTTGCACACGCTATGTGTAGGATAACATCATCCATTTAATGCGGCTGAAAATTATATTTTTAAGAGTGATTGTAATCTTTCTTTGTCGTTTGTCATTAACATCTTCTACTAATATTATTTTCAAAAACTACCAAACATTTTCATGTAGTAATTCTGCCCAGCCCGGGATTCCATATTACTTACTAAACCGTTGGGGCAGAAATTGTATGTAATAAAGTTGGGACGACCTTTTCCAGGTTCGCTTTCAATTTAATTATGTATAGTTATGTTTTTATTTTTACATTTTTTGTGGTTTTATTCCTTGCGTGTGTGTGCTTGAAACTGGAACGTCTTCCAAAACTCAAGTCACTTCAATTAATGAAACCTATCTATAAATGTTTCATTGAATGATTCAATTATGTATTTTGGAATTGCTTTACTTTACAGTATAAAAATGAATGTGTTCCTATGCAATGCCAACTTTATTTCAAGTTCAAGCCTATATGTGGCAATAATTGAATAATTCATTATTTCATTTCACAGGAGTCTTCCATCTTGCTTGGGCGCATCTTACATACGTTTAATTCTATGAGTTCTTTAATTGTTGTAGTATTTTTATGGACGGATGTGACTTCGGCGCATCCAATGTGAAAATTGAAAGATGCATTTGTTCAATCATTATTCGTCCATGTTGAACTTAATACGTCTGTACAACTCTGCTCACGTCTGTTAGTAGTTCGGGCGTTGTAATTCAGTGAATCAAATAAAATCGTGTTTGATTCAAGAAGTACAACATTGTGACCAAGAAGAGTCCCACAATGAGCATCGGATCACAAACGAGCAATTTGTCACCAATCCTGCATTTATCATAAAATTTCGTAATTTACTTGGTTCATACTACTTTTACAAATATGTCAGAGTCATCATGTACACATGAATCTATGATAATTATTATTGTCATGCGAA
>JAQIXO010001723.1:0-11534 GCA_034700305.1 Protaphorura armata | reverse complement strand
ATAAGCTTAACCCATACGGGCAAGGAAGGCTGCAAACTGTCACCACAATCTTGCCCGTATGGGTTAAGCTTATGGGGCAAAACGTCAAAAATTAGTATCTTGAGGTGTTTTCAGTCTTACACGAAAATATTGACCAAACCATACTCAGAACATGTCAGAGCACCTGAAACAAAATATGGCGTGTCAAGGTCCTGGGGGTCAGGTCATAGCATTCCCTTGTAAGTTCATACCTATATAAATTAGACGTCGAATGTCATTTAAAATTAAAATTCAACTAATAAACAGTATGAGACAGTTGTGATATTTCGATTTCGTAAATTTTTGAATATCAATCCAAAATAGATTGGACATAAGTTCAAATGAACATTATTGTTAGCAGTTATAATTATTTCTTATATCAATTAAGTCTTTCCTGTCTCACTGACAATAATGGTGTTTTTAAAATTAATTGTGATGCATACCGGTCCACGAACATATGACTCCAACTCTAAACCCTACGAACTAAACTTTCTTCACGCATGGCATGAAATGATGAATAGCACGGACAAAAGAGGAGAATCTAATTCGTTGAGTATTTTTAATTTAATTAGCTCTTCTCTCCAGGTACTCCATCACTAATGTGTTGTTTTGCACAGTGTGGCAAAGAAGTCTTAATTCTCTTAATTCATAATTAGCCTTTCCAATTATTTTCACGAGGGGACTGTCACATACAAGAGTTAATCTAGAAGACCCACATACACATAGTTCATTCAAGGAAGGGTAAAGGTAAAATTATACCAAATTCTATGCGTTTGTTACAGTTATTTGAATAAAGCGTTCATTGAGTTCAACATTAAAAGCTCGTTTCTTCTGAACATCCCTGTACTTCCTCTTCCTGTACAAATTGGAGGTGTTTGTTATATCGTCGTCATGTCCTGTATTGTGCACAACATCATGAAAACAATTACCACAGAAAGAAATAACTGAAAGAAATATAATTCGTTACACTACAAAGGTAAATCAGTTAGAAAAATATGTTTGGACGAGAACTAATAAATTAGCCTCCACTTTAAGAACACTCTCACGGGAATAAATTACAAGACGGATTTATCGCGGCATGGACACGATGCTATTTTAATATTATTGTAAATTCGAGAATGATTTGGTTCCATGTAATTTTTCTCAAAATTGATAAATTATACTAAATAACTTTAATAGATTCCCTGATTTGCTACAGTTGATCAATTCCAATATGATGTAATAATATAAGTACTTATTTTTTTTATAAATCCATGTCTATAGCTAAGATACAAAATTACTGTTAGATGAGTAGATCCGAGAAAACTCTTGTACGTTTTCCTATGTCGTTCATCAATTAAATCCAAATACCCTGGGAAATCCTGTTCATACACAATTCACAACTCCACTATCAACTCGGTGCGCGTGATCTTCCCATGTTTCCCACGTACCTAGAAAGAAATTCTTGTTTATGAAAGTGGGAGGCATGAAGAGAGACAATTTAGAGAAAGTTTCCGACTGTCGGAAATTATCTATAGTTGAAGGACTAGACTAGGTTGAATTTCTTCGAAGTTCAAATGTATCAATTCAAGATTTCACTTCGGCAGTTTCTTCGAAACCACATTCTCACAATTTCTGGTTCCATTCAACTTTGAATGGAATGTCCGTAACTTGTGAATCGATAATTTTGTGGTTTCATCCGGACACTGTTTACTATGTTATATCGCTATGCAGATTTTGAATTAACTCAGATTTAACAAAAGATAAGATGTTATAACACATAAGAGCCTGTGTGTAATTTGTACGCTCTTGTTCCTTGTAATATTTTGTCTGTAATATAAAGGCTACGATTAACCTTTGAAAAAAATTAGCAGGAAGATATTGAAAAAAAGTAACGAGTACTAAAGAAATTGAAAAGAAAATTATTAATTAAACAACGAAGCAAAGTAAGTAAGTTTGGCACTGTGTTTGTGCTGACTATAAACTAATCAATCAGTTTTCGATTCTTTTGATAGAATTTTGGGAAGGAATGACTAGAGTTCTCGGACTCGACAAAGGGTGTTGGTCTGTAATTTTGGTGCATCATGGTGCATTTAATATGTGTAGCAGTCAAACTAAATTTTTATGAATCCATAGCTGAGATAAAATTTAAATGACTCTGATTATAATTATAACTTGAATGGACCTCTGGTCAAATCAAATAAATCTCTTCAATTCAATTATGACTCCCACTCATGGGCACTTGTCTCATATCCATGTAAGACCTAACACAACATGTATACTTCTCACTCGACTATATTCGATCTAATTATAACTAGGGAATGCAAATAAATATGTGTCAATAATTAGAATTATACGAACATATGAAGTGCAGTTCGAATTTTCAGCAGATTGTGGTTGAAATGTTTCACAACTACACACAAGTGGTATATGGTATGGAACAATGGTTAATTTTTTTTTCTTCTCTCTTCCGAAATCACTCACCATCCACTATAGCGTAGTTCAATTCGCCTTCTCAGTACAAAAATTTAATTAGTAGGTAGAAATCACATTTTTAGGAATTTAATCACCTGAGCTTTACTGAACGTCGAATGTTTAAAAAAATGTTAATTATTGTAGTGATAGTTTTACTATAGATTCCATTCTAAGAAAGTTTTGGAACGGGTAAATGGCACTTGTAAAAAGCCCACGGGTTTCACTACATTGCATTGCATTGCACTCTGAAGGTCGGGGTGAATGACAGTGACGTGTGACCGTGTGAGTGAGTGATTCTGGTGATATAATAGGTATTATACAAGCGTGACATGTAGCGAGGGTTGTATAACGAGCACAAAGGAGGAGAAACTAATCAATTTTAATTTTACTTTTAGAGAACTCTTGCACGTTTCCCTACGATGTTCACTAATTAAATCAGAATGCCCTGGGAAATGTTGTTCTTATTTACGAACGAAAGTAGACAGCGTGAAGAGAAAGAAACGGTTTAGAGAAAGTTTCTGACTTTCGGAAATTGACCATAGTTGAATGACTTGGCTGACATCCTTCCAACGTCTCAATTCAAAAACTTCACTTCAATAGTACATTCCAATTTGGAATGAACTATTGAAGTGGAATTTCCAAACCACATTCTGAGAATTTTTTATTCATCCATTCAACTTACTGCCGTTTCACCAGGATACTAGTATCTCTTGTCTCCACGTCCACGCAGACTTTTAATTATCCAACCTTGACCTTTCATTATAAAAATGAATGAATTTAGATTCTATTCGAGATTCTGTGTGTGTCTAGCGGCCAAACGACAACTTCCACCTTCAAAAAAGTTGTTCACGAAGTCAACGGTCACAACACATCCAAACTCCAGCCAAATCCAACGGCCGCCGCGTTCCCACAAAAACCTTGGAGAAAAATTAAGTAAATTAATGTAAGAAAAAGTAAAGAGTACTAAAGAAATTGAAGGCAAGATGATTCATTACACAACGAAGGAAAATTAGAAAGTTCAACACATGGTTGGCTTCGTTTCCTTTGATAGAATTTTAGGGAGGAATGGCAAGACTTACCGAACATGACACTGGGTGTTGGTGTGTAATTTTGTAAATAATTTGCTTCCGTGTTGTATTTATAAAAATCAATAAATTATATAAAATGAATCAACAGTTAGAATGGCCTTGCTATGTTGAAATACAGAGAATAGAAAATATGCGGGATTTTCACAGTGGCGTCCCCAGGGAGTGGGCCACAAGGGTCATGGCGCTCCCTCGATTTTTACGAGATATTAAAAATGAAAGATTTTAAGCAGAGATGATGCAAACAACGTAAGATTTAGTGCTAAAATTAAAAAAATTCGGACCTCCGGGCCAAGTACTTCAATTTTATGGTTCAGTTCTTCGATACAAAACGGTTTAAATGGAAGTCTAGTTACGAATATTTCGTAACGATGTTTTCCTGTGAACATATTTACACGAGCGTCAGATCGATGGTTTAGTTTGGCACACCCTCAAAAAAATCCTAGATACGTTACTGGATTTTCAGAGGTGAAGAACTGCTCCAAAGTATGCAATTTGTACCATCTCGAGTTTCCCGAGGTTATACTAATATAAGTGATCATGACCTTGTTAACATTAATCAGATTTGACATGCCGATGAATATTAAGTCTGAGAGCATGGCGAAATATTACACATTTCTAGTTGAATTATATTTTACGATCATACACAAATAAAATCACAGGAACGATAGAAAGATCCACGGATGAGTTGAATTGATTAGTCTGGCTATTAATGCTTATGTAAACAGGGTGGTGAAACTGATTTGATGACCAGTCATTGGCATAGCACAGAGAGGTCGAGTTGAATGACACCCCGTGTATTGTTAAAATTGATTTAAACATAAACATTGACGAGAAAAGTGTTTGTTTACATTTTAGGAAGGAATAACTAGACTTCTCACACTGGACGAAGCGTTGGTGTGTAATCTTGTAATTTGCTTCCGAGTTGTATTTACAAACATCAATAAATTATATAAAATGAATCAACAGTTCAAGTGGTCAGGACGTCAGACTTGTCTTCAAATACAGAATAGAAAATATGGGGGATTTTCAGAGGTGAAATAGGATTTGGAAGTATGCAATTTGTACTATCCCATTGTTATAATATTATAAGCAATCATGACCTTGCTAACATTAATCAGAGTTGACATGCCGAGGAATACTTAAGTGTAGAAGCATGGTTAAATATTACACATTTCGATTTGAAATATATTTTATGATCTTACACAAGAACGTTAGCAATTTGAGCCACGGTTGAGTTGAATTGATGGATGTGGCTTTTAAATTAAGGTATGCGTAAACAGGTTGGTGAAGCAGAAAAGATGACCAGTCATAGTCATAGCACAGAATGGTCATTTATAATTGGATTTAGAGCAATTAAATGAAATGGAAACCAATTTGGGTTGAGTTGAATCACACTCCGTGTGTTAAAATTAATTCAAACATGCATCCATTCCTTTACAAGTATATTCCAGAATCAGACGTAAGGAAACTGTATGGGATTAACGAGGAAAGTTTTTGTTTACATTTCAATTCCCATACCTCGGAAATACATGTCTGAATAATAGGCAAGGCAGCTAATCTGAAATTCGGTATCACCAACTGAGAGAATATTGTCTGCTCCATACATTTCCAAATAAATAAATACAATACCACAATTAATTGATTAAGATGAGCCGAACTACGCGTTAACACGCACAAAACACAAATAGAGTTGAGATAAATGGACATATTGCGGGTTAAATAATTTGACTCCCACTGATGCTATATTGATGCTACAGCTGACATTAACGTAAATTCTACGTAAATAATTGAAGTGATTTTCTAGTCAAAACCCTTATTTGAAATAACGGACTTTAGTAAGAAAGTTTCCAGGAGTGTGATACCATGTATTTTTCCATTATGAACTATGAAGCGACATGTAAAGCATCACAAGAACCTCAATATTAGTGATTATTATTCTCGTATCTACTGCGATTGCTTCGCTACATCAATGTTTGATTTCTCTGACCAGAGAATTTTTTTATTTAAAGGGGTTTTGCCGCAGACAATTCTTGTATTTCAACTTCTTATACTCATAGAAAAATGTTTCAGCAGAAACTTTCATGAAGTTTTGTATATTTCAATTAAATTCTGAAAAATTAATCGACGTACTAATTGAATTAAATGTAATGCTTATATGCACATGTCTCATTTCGTTTGTCAAAACTTCTCAAATTGTGTAATAAATTGCAAAGTTTTAAAACTACATTATTCACTATAATGTGGTTGAATTTCTTACTGTTTATAAAGAAAATGGGAGTTAGTCCGGAATGGCAAGAACTTTTAACTGAACATGTCAACACTATCCAGGACTAAAATTGTAACCAAATGTGTTAACAATTTTAAAATTTAAACTGAATACGACGAGAAATTAAAATGTAAGGTTAGCTAATTTGACTTTTATATCAAGAGTGTCATATTGTTGAGGTTAAATAGAGAAAGAGTTAAACTCTTCTTCTTGGTTCATTGAAAATACTGCGTAGTAATTCTTGGGAATATTTTTCACAAAACATTAAAAAAAACCAAGAAACAAAAGTCAATTTATTTCTGTCCACATCTGGCACTTGTAATTACGTAATTATTTACATCTAACAAATCCAATCCAACTCCATGTCCAAATTACCTATGGTTCTTTAACATGTTTAGGGTGAACATCTTATGTTGATGTGTGTAGAACCCACCATAGCCACCCGTGCAGAAAAATCAATACAAAAAATAAATTAAAGAAAAAAAAAACAAGAGAAAATAAAACGTTATGCGTGTTTTTAAGTTGAATAAAAATGGTTGAGACTTTTAGTGACTGCGATCATTATCACTATTTTATCAAAGCAATAATAGTCATAGCCGTGCAGAGAAAAGAAATCTCTATAAAAAATTCACCGTGATCCTTCACTGGCTGTGCATGCACAATAATGAGTGAAATTTTGATGTCTACAATTATATTAAAGACATGCGGTGCGAGTGTGGTTAAACCTTCTTACCTGAAAAAGTCTTATTAATTAATTTCGAACGCTGCATGTGAAACTTTATCACCCATACGTCACACGCAACCACGCAAGTCCGTGGCATGCACTGTGCACACTGCAAGGAGGTTTCCTATTAACAATGCCGTGTGTAATCGGTTTACCTAAACGTGTTTAGGGGGAAATTAATTTTGGTTGAGCAAGGACCACCCATGAATAGGGTCATGGTATCAGTTCTTCTTTTAACCCATTTTCTGATACCACTGAACAGAAGAAAAAACCTTGCGCTCGTAAAATGGCATTGGTGGGTCGTATATTATATTTTTACACTCAAATGTGAATCTTTTGAAAGCAACCAAATTTTTACTAACGATTTATTGGTTTTTTTAACTAAAACTATGGAGCCTAAGCCAATTTCGCTAACACACAAACATTCCCGTTATTAAAATACCTGGATATTTTCTAAAGCATTATTTGAATTACAATTTTAACTAATATTCGACGGACAAGTTTGCAAGCACGAACTTTCAAAATCAGAGCAATTTATTTGATAACAATCAACTAAACCGACTCTCAGTAATTAGATATGTTTGTTAAAATATTTTGAATGGTCTCAGGAAAAAAATAATAATTTCCTCATTTCATTGAAGCGTTACAGATTCCTCTCACTATCAATAAGTCAAATAAAATAAACTAGAACAGAATTAGAATTCCATCTGACCCGAATCCGAAAAACTACGATCAAGAAACTAAGAAATCAAATGGGCTCAGGTTCGACTCGTCCACAATCCTATGCGCGAGAACCTGTGCGTCGAACATTATTTAGAAATATTAATCAATAATCTCAATAGTCTTCCAACTTTAGATGATTGTGCAACAATGATGTATGATTCATAAATATTTGGCGAATTGTCTCTCTGCTGGCCGAGCTAGAGAAATACAGTTAGAACTAGCAGGGCAGAGATAAAATTGATATTATCAATTTCCGCATTTGGAGCAAATGTAATAATTCGTTGGATTACATTGTGTTTTGTTGAGGTGTCAATAGGTGAGACTTTTGAAGAACTTTGAACGATCAATCACTCGACGAGGTTTTATTCTGTGATTAATTACTCAACTCAACTCACTCATGCACAGGAAATATGTTGCGGGTAATATCGTAAATTAAATGACGAGTTTTTTAAAAATAAATCCACCTATGTTGCATCAATCATTTTGACTTGTGAGTCTACAACGGAATTGGTATATACGCTTACCTGTCTTGTCCTTGTTATCTGAATCTACATAGGACTAATTTCATTATAGAGTGACATGACGATGTGGATCTGGGAAACGAAGTGAAGATAACAAGTGGAATTGCATCCACAGTTTGTATTTGGAAGTATGGGTTTATTGGTACAGGGTGATTCATAACCATTTGGCACCGTCCAGCTTGATGAATAAATCTGTCTTGGGTTATTGCGAAGCCAAATTTTCGCCTGGTATTACAAAGTTATCTGACAAATTATATTGAGTGCCAAAAGAGGGGAGACCCTCTAAAAATCTTTGCCACCCCACAAGAATTAGAAATAACGCATTTGACACATACATGCATGGATAGAGAATACTGACTGATAGTATAACAGTTGCCAAAAATAAAATCCAACTTGACACCTCACCTACATGTCTAAAAGGTGTGCCATTTCTGAACATCTTACACTGTGATCTCATGGAATAAGGTCTAGTGTGTCTAGTAAACAGAAGATCAATGTCATTGTCTGAAACTTTGTTCAGTTAGGCCAGACTGGCGTTACCAAAGCAGTTAGTGTGAGATGTAATTTACAGAGGAACCTCCATCCTCATATTCCTAAGATTTCTTTAGCTCAGACCACAAAAGACGATTATCCATTGGTTACGTTGAGTTACGTTAAGATGAGTTTTCGGGGTGAGAAATGATGATGACTTTTGAAGTCCTTTGAACGATCACTTGATGAGGTTTCTTTTATGATTAATTATAATTCAACACACTTTTCACGAGATATATGTTACGGCTAATAACGTAAATCATAAAAAATGAACACTAACAAATTCATATATACATGGTTATTCATAACTATGTATAGCACCCACCCACGTATGGCGCATGAAAATTTCTCGATTCAATCATCTAAAACACACATTTTACAGTCTGCACATAATTTTAAATTAAATTACGAGTTTAATAAATTAATTATTACCGCTATAATCAATCAGCAGCAGCAGCATTCGGTAGCCATCAATAAACTCCTAAACTCAGGCAGTCTTACATTTGTAAAAGAAAGTATAATTAACGCGGGGACTCGTGTGTAAAAATAACCGTTTCTTTGGACCTAGTAAAATTGTTTCATAATATTTTAGCCCACACAAAATGCATGGAACCAGTATATTTACTGGTTTGGAATTCTGCTGTGAGCACTCTAATTATGAGTCACGCGGTAGTAGTACTGCCGGCAAACAAATAAAAAGTAGAATGAAATCCAGACTCTGGATGAAGGTTTAGGCCCGTTGGGAGAAAACGTAGATCTTCCTCCCCTTTCCGCCTTATGCCATATCTGGAACATAACATTCCACGTTTTCACAAGAATAATACTCAATGGATTAGTGAAAAGCGTCTTAGGGAAATGAGGGATTCAAAAACTCTCAGTCAGAATCTACAGATATTCCAACCTCAAATCCGACAAATGGTTTTTTTGTCAAAACACTCTCACAAACAAAAACTCAGCTATTCATCATTTATCGAACACTTCAAAGGGATTACAATTTCAACGACCACTAGAATTATTGGGGATTTACTCATCGCAGTACCGGATTTGTTGGTAGCAGTCCCCCGTCATCGTTTATCGTTAGCTGGGACAGTTAAGTTAATTTTCCAGTTTTCCGTGTAATTGTACGTAATTTAGACTAACTACATTTTTCATTATTGCAAATACTGTTGGGGTCAGTCAGTTTGATTCAGACAGCATGATCGCATGTCAAATATTTGTATCAAATACTTGTGAACTTATTTGCCGAACACAGTTCAAAATTTTACGTCAAATATTAATTACAATTATATTAGTTTTTTAAGGTATTATCCAGATATTTGTGAGAGTAGATTATTTCAGGTAAATGAAATTACACAGCCCCTCGCCGCTCGGCACCTAATTTGGAGGCAAGATTTCTGTAGGAAGTATGAATCAGTATTTTTGAATAATCTGAATGATCTTTCACTGACTATAAACTATGTAATGAATCGGTTTTCGTTTAACTTGCGACCATTGAGAAGGGAATGACTGGACTTCGTTTTCTCCACTCGGAATATTTGGCAACGACTTTGTGAATAATTAGATTCCGTGTTAAATTTTTAAAAACTGTTAAATTATTCAATAAGAATAGACAGTTAGGATGTCGAGACGGTAAGGGTGTCTTATTATTTCCATTTCGAAATTATGAAATAACAACCCAGTCATAGCATCATAGAATGGTAATTTATAATTGGATTTAGAGCAATCAAATGAGATGGAATCCAATTTCGATTGAGTAATCCTATGTGTTTTGGGTCCGGGTCGAAGGTCGGAGTCAACACACCAGTTGTCATGTTGACGGGCACACTTTTTCGATAGTAGTTCAGAAAAAAATATTTTTTAGTGTGAAGCCCTTTAGTTTCGGCCAGTTTTATGAGTGCTTGACCCTCCAGGGTTCATTGAGAGTCACCACAAAAAATTTCAGAACGAACGGTCAAGCGGTTGAGTCAGGAACCTTGAAGTGGTGGACCCATGTTTTTACATGTATTTTCCCTATCTACGTTATTGATGAAAGCGTCCTTAATCTGACATAATTTTTGTATATTTTAATTAAATTCAGAAAAGATAATCGACCGACAATTTGAATTAAATTTAATTCTTACATCCATAATCCATATATTTCATTTCCTTCGTTAAATGTGCTCAAATTGTGTAATAAATTAGATATATTTTAGGAATATCTTGCACACGCGTTTTGAAAACCATGGTTCAAAACACAATTAATTTTTGCACGTAGTAGCTGTATAAGATTATTGTAAAGCATTCAACATTTTATGAGGATTTGTCTAAAGGAAGTAAGATGCTGAAGAATGATGTGAATGTAATTCATGCAATATTTTTCAGAAATGGTAAATTACATTGTCCATAACACTAGGTTGTTGTACAAATAAGTAATTCCATTATGATTCATTTAATATTTGCATGTAACGGCCGAACATAATTTTTATAAAT
This sequence comes from Protaphorura armata, assembly GCA_034700305.1. NCBI lineage: Eukaryota > Metazoa > Arthropoda > Collembola > Poduromorpha > Onychiuridae > Protaphorura > Protaphorura armata. Next base: position 740 of record JAQIXO010001723.1, on the reverse strand, counting down.
CCGTGTCTATAGATAAAATAAATTTAAGATATTGTGAATTGTGACATGATAAATCTGACTCCAAAACATCTTACGTTGACAAGTTGCGTTGACATACGACTTGAGTAGTATCCTAAACACGGCTAAATGATACAAGGGGTACCGCCAAATCTAATGACTCGACGGCGACGGACCAACTTATTTCAGTTGTACTAAATCATATTTGATTCAATTAGAGAACTCTTGTACGTTTATCTATGAAGATCATTAATTAAATCAAAATACCCTGGGAGATCATGTTCATGCACAAGTGCAATTACAACCCGGTACGTCTTCTCAAGTTCTCAGGCACCTAGGAGTAAGTTCTTGTTCATGAATGTAGGAAGCGAGAACAGAAGCAATTTAGAGATAGTTTCTCCTCTACTGAATAAAGACTACATTTAACCGTGGAGAAAAATGACCAAAAAGAAAAGGAAAAGTAAAGAGAACTTAAAAAACTAAAGTGAAAGTGTTTCATGACAAGTTCATTACTGTGTGTGAACTGGCTGTGATCCAAATGCTAGAACATGTCAGTAAATGCTGTCTTTTAAAGCGATAAATACTTATTAGAGAACGACAAGTCAGTCATAAAGCAATATTGAAGTTTCTGTAAATTAGGACTCTGTTCATTCAAATGATTTCTGTTACAAGGTTACGAAATATAATGAAACGGCTGTTAAGACTAGAAACAAATGTTAGTTAGTACGATTGTCAATGCATTA
>JAQIXO010001722.1:0-11535 GCA_034700305.1 Protaphorura armata | reverse complement strand
GAAAAAACTTGGATGTCAAATAAGTCTCATTCTGCCGACAAAGAACCAATACTCTTCAAGCAATACTTGTGGAACCATTTTCGCAATCAGTAAGCACAATTTCTTGGACGGACCAGATTTGCATGTTAGACATTCACTGCAGCCGTGAAAATTGCTTCTCTTTTCTTGATAAAATACAAAGAGTTAACAATTCTGGTATTTACTGCAACATGTTCTAAAGTTGAAATCCAATTTGAAAATCGGCCCGAAGGGCCGAGATTTTTTGACTTTATGCTTGATGGTATAGTTTAAAAAGTAAACTATTGGGATGAATATTTTAGGTATTCGCTATTCGTTGAAGTACAAATTGATAAATTGACAATTTTTTTTTGAATAATGTACGATTAATATCGTACATTTGACTATCAGAAATTCTGCGCCCCAAAAATCTTGCGCCCTGGTGCAGCGCACCACCGCACCGTGCACCATGCTAGCTTCGTCTCTGTCAATAGTGATTGATTAATTACAACGAATGAGTTTCGAAACGAATGGAAAACCACCCGTATAATTCTTTTTGAATTTCTTCATCCAAGAAATTAAAATAATTGATGGTTTACAATATTTCATATTATGGCTATGTCGCTAAAATGACGTGTTGTACATAGGACTGGATTTTTCAATCCTATGCATGTCATTTACTCCATGAGGCCATGTGGCTTTAGGCCTTGTAATACAAAAATCCACACACACTTTTTAGCATTATATCCTTAAGATTAGTGCGTCGCACGAATCCGAATCCAGCTTTTCCCGGAATGACGCGTTCAGATTCGAGTTTCGCGAATCCGGATTCGAACGAATCCGGTACTAGGATTAATTCGATGTTAGGGATTCGAATCCCAAATGAGTCGATTCGAATCCTATTGAACCTGCCCTTTTTTACAGTCATACTTGGAAGGTAATACACAAGTCAATGCAGTCCATGTTAGCTACTATTCGCTTCGCACTGCTCAGGTGCGAGCTCTATAAAAACACATACTTCTAAAAACACCGAAACAACAACAAATACAAGGCACTGCGTTAGAGCGAATCCGGATTCGAATCCGAGTTTATTTGGGACTCGGTGGGACAAACTCGAATCCGACTTTTGTGGGATTCGAAAGAAACGAATCCGAAATCCGAATCCGGTAAAATCTTCATTCGAGATTCGCGAATCCGGATTCGTGCGAAGCGCTATACTTAAAAAAATCGTTAAAAGCACGAGCGGTCAAAACATCGTGGGTAAAAGAAGGCGAATTGTATTATGTGCAAACAAAAGCCCGGCGTTTTCGTACTGATAAATTAGGTCAAAAAGCATGCATGCTTTCACCGCTTCCTTTCCTTCCTCTTAATGTACCCATTGTGTTAACAATTTTGCACTCTGTATGTTTTTTTTTGAAAAATTGGATTGATTTCCAACTGGCATAATATGTAGGTGCCCCAAGTAGAGGAATGAAATCCATTTGGCAAACCATTGACGGGAAAATATTTTCAATGTCTCTTAAAATTTGAAATCCAAAATCTCCCGCCCCTTGAAAGACATACGACGCCAGTCTCAGTTCATTTCCTTTGTTCACACGAGACACACCCACACATCTCCCTGTCCTCCACTCTGACGTGCTTCTTCAAATTGGACTCACATTTCAGTTTTTTTTTACTAAAATTCAAAAATTCTTCATTTTGTGTTATTCAAAAGGAGACCGGTCCTCGAGCATGGGTTTGGCAATTAACTCGGTAAGTAGTTTGCATTTACAAAAGTCTTTATTCGAATTTAACGGTTTTAAAGAAATAATGTTTAAGTCAACTATGTAGAGCTAGAGCCCGACTACGATAAAAGTCTAGCGCACAAAAAAAGTATTACATGGTTGGTATTTTTTCTAATTTGTCGAAATTTTTTGGGAGCCTTCTTTAGCGAATACAACTTAAATTATATCTACTACACAGTTGTATTATCTAAAAGCTGGGTGCTTCGTTGATTGTAGTTTAGTTTAGCACAGTGTTGGATGAAATCCCTTGCTACTTTCTTGTCTCTTGTGTGTACGGTTTCAATTTCTTGGGAAAACAAAGTAATATTGCTTCAAGTTTTATTTCGTCAAAGTTTTCCAATAATACTAAGGGTATCTCAGGCCAAATGGAATGCGAACCAGCAAGAAGAGCTTTTTGAATTTGTACAGGTACCGATGATTACGAAACCCGCACCCCCGGAACCAAGAAATCGTGTTGGACCTGGAAATGCTAGAATTCCACTCCGAGGAAATCCTAGAATTCCAGTGGAAGGAAAAGCCAAAATTTCAGTCCCAGGAAGAATCAGTGCTATTCCATTCCCCAACCCTACACCTGCTCGTCGTGAGATTGATTATTCTCCTATTGTCTCCTCCCTCGATGGTAGCAACATTCAGGATAACCCAAGTCGACCTTCGTTTGGTCAGCGCGGTCAACGGCGATAGGAGCAGCAGAAAAAGTCATGTACAACTTTAGACATTATAGACCGCCTAAAAATCATTCGCTGGTAATTCCTCATTCTTTGTATTTCGATTAGAGTTTCGAAAGTTGTTTCAATATTACTTTTATGTTCTCCTTGCATTCAAAATTCTTACTTTCTTCCTTCTTTTGTTCCTTCGAGCTTTTATTTTGGGTTTTGTTCCTTCTCGTTGTCGTTGTACTTAACCGTGTAAAAATTAAAAGTTTTTTGGTGTGTAAATAAATACTCAATAATCGGCTATGAAGGCGAACGCTATACTGGGTATTGCTTTCTACTATCGAATTTACACCCTTAGAAGAATAAACCAGAATTTACTGTGTACAAATTCCTGCATGGACACGTTATGTTGAAATGCTTAGAATTCAATAAGTTCAATTCATGTAGCCGGATGAAAAATGTGGGTTCAATTGGAATTTAAGTCCATTCATTCTTTCCTGTAAAATATACGGGGTGGGTCAAAAGTAACAGTTTTAAATAACGATTCGTCACAACTTATTTCCATCCAGAGAATTATAAACCCACAACCACAGGAGGGTGCCTTAACCTATAGCTTGACGTAGAACGACCACTCAAGTCGCCTTAGCAAAAACTCCAAAGCTTAACCCTCCTTGAGTGGTAAGAGTCGAGTAGTGGCTTCATTTGATAGTTTCTGACTATTGTAACCCAGTGTAAGTCAAGAATTTCAAATATGCGCTGGACAAGCCGGGAAATTGAAACTTTGAAGGTCAATGAGTTCGTTTCTGTAGTTCTGAGTACTCACAGAGAATTTTTTTATATTCTCGACACTTGACATTGATATGACACAGTTTATACATTCCAATAAATACATATACTTAATTGCCTGTGCTGTACACGTGCGTGAGTTCATCATAGTGTGACCAAAATATTACCTTAAAAAATACGTTATCAATATTATCAATCAAGAAAATTGACCTACAAGAATCTGACGGCTGAAACTATGGGAGAGATGAATTCGCAGTCAATGGATCTAAGTTCGGGCCAAGGTGGTACTACGAGTGCTAGGTGTGTTTATCTCTTAATTTTTAAACATTTTGATTCAAAATAGCAAGGTTTTTTTTAATGACTTTGACCTGTTTCTGGGGTTTAATTTAATTCAAATCAATATAGTACGTTTTCTCTAATATGGGGCCTTTGGTTTACTTTTGGCTAATTGCGTTTGATGCTTATGTTCATTTGTTTTGTCCACAGTAGTGGTACCAATAAGGACACCGATAAGGATCGTGACTGCTTGAATGTCTTCCAACTGGTAGAACCCGTGAAAAAGGAATTATTCCAGAAATTCTTGTATTGTCTAAAGTGTTCTGGTACTTGCATTCCGCCAATCTTTGTCTGAACCAAGGACCATCACATTTGTCAAGAATGCCAACAAGGCGTGAAAGAATGTTGGATTTGTAAGACAAAATTTAAAGGAGGAAGGAATTTCTTTTATGAGTATTGTTTTGAGAACAGCACATTCAAATGTAAGTATCTGAGGGAGGGATGCCAGGAAACGCTACTTGGGAAAGAAATCAGGGAACATCTTCTGAATTGTGACTATGGGTGGGTGAAGTACTCGTTATAGTAGCACTTTTTTAAAACATTGTGTTGAATTTGTATGCCCCTTTTCCTGGTTTTGAACCATCCTGTAGTAAATGTTTAATTATTTTTTAAACGAGCAGGCCAATGGACTGTTTCACTTGTGAAAAGCAAGATATTCCGTACACCAAATTTTTAAAACATTATGCGGACTCACACAAGGAGGACATTATTCCACGGAAAGACGGGAAATTTGGATGTCGTTACCGTCAAGATTTTGACGAATTAGGTACTAATTTTAATTTTATTTAAGCAACTTTGACAGTAAAATCTATAAAATTGAAATGAAAATAATCCACATATTTACTACTTGTTTAGGTACTTGTCGAACTAGAGCAGCGATAGAGTTTGATGGGAATACTTTCTTCCCGTTTAACCATGTGGATGGCGTAAGAACTCCTCGCATCGGTGTATTCCTTTGTATTTTTGGAAATGACAAGGATGCACAGAAGTATAATGTCCATATTTCTTTGGAGAGTGAAACTTGGAATCGTGCAGCCAAGAAGGTATGAAGTATTTCGCAGTTGAAATAAACGCAAGTAATAATATGAAATAACAGTGTGTAATTAACCTTACCATTTTTGTTACAAAAATTTTAATCGATATATTTGGTTCACAGAAACCAAAATACTGGTCAGCATGGGAAGGTCCAGTGGTGTCCATTCAAGCGGATTCAAAAGAAATCTTGGACGCTGGAAAATGTTTCGTAACGACTCCTGCTGCTATCAAGTTAGCATACGGGGAACTATCGAGTTGGATTCCTATCTTCAAAATCTCCCGAGCACCAGTTTCCACTGCTGAAGATCAAGAAACTGTAACTTCGTTCCGTGTAAAAAATGAACCCAAGTAGACATTGCTAATGACAATGTCAGAATGTCATATTCCTCAGTACACTAGATTTTGATTAAAATTTGATCATTCATGACAATAATGACCTCAGTCGAATACAATTTTAAGAGATATAATTCATATAATTCTACTGGCATATCTTTGGACATAAATTCAAATGACTGAGTTTCGGCTACGTTATTTGTGTCTATTTGCAAAAATTTTACCTGCGTTCAGATCGATATGGAGAATTTGGTTGATTAAGCATGAAATGTCATTGCTATAACGTTGGGTATTCAAATGATAGTGAAATAATCAGACAACACAAACGAGTAAGTGCATGAATTATTAGTTAATCCACAAAAGTTAGCCAGTTAAAAAATATGAAAGGTAAAGTGGTTTGGCTGGGTTTGTTAGACCGAACATGTCAACCAAATCAGTTTGAGACGAGAAAGGTCATTGAACCCCGAATGTGCGAATTCCCGCATTCCGGTGCGCGGTAATGCAATGCACCTTCCCGGTATGAAAAATATGTGTTGACGTCACGGGAAAACGAAGTTTAAATGAAATTGAAACTCAACATTTTTTCATTTCTTTCACTCAATTTTTTTATTTCACTCAATTCATTCGCGTTCAGGAACAAAACATACCAAATAGCAGTGGTAAGAACAAGTCAATAACGAAAATCGACGACAACCGGGTGCCAAAATAGACAGAAAATGAAGGAATTGTCAAAGTCAGAGAAGTCGTAACTGCTCAACGTCTACGATTTCAAGAAGACAAGTACAAGTATAATTCCGTACTTGTACTTGGTACATTGTACTTAACTACATTTTCAAAAGGAATTGTCCCAAGTCTGCTAGTAAGTAGGTTTAATGTGACTTGTAATGTTTTACAGCACATTGACATTGACGTGAATGAAGTGACAAAAATCCAGATTTTAATGCTGCTCTTTCTGTCCCACAACGCCACAACTTCCGACATTTTATTATACGATAGTTTATTCTGACATTATGCGGGTGGTCGGAGAAATCAGAACCTCAATCCGAAGCCGAACACACTTCCCCGTTGGAGTGACACCCCATTTCACCTAGGTCATTATGTGACCCTATCATGGTCTTCCTTGCATATTATGAGTTAACCGAAATAAAATTTAACTAGACCGTCGTATATATCATTAAGAATTTTCTATAAATGGGTACGGACGTTTGTATGCATTGTTTCTCTTACATCACTAATATTCATTTGCAGAAAATAAATGGGTTGTGTGATTATGAACCACCCAGTATAATGTACATGACACTTGACTTTACCAAATACGAACAACTATGCTAAACACATACAGGAAAAGGGGTGATGAGGAGAATGTGGTGTTATCAATTGTATTTATATTGTGGTATAGTGTAGTCTAAAATATTCCGTATACGTTCCGTGTAAAATTACTTCTCATTCTTTTTTAGTAGTATTGTTTTGGTATATGTACACATTCACATACATATCTGACTATTTATTTGACATCTGTAGAAGTAGAACTGAGGTCCACATTCCACATACATACCGAGGCAAAAGCAAAACACGTAAAGTTTTTTAAACTTTTAATAACATAAGCTAATATTTCTTAAAACTGTATTGCGGTTATTGCATATGTTGTGCTTATTGTAATTAGCTGGGTATCCAAGTCCATTTATGTTGGAATAGAACCTACAGGTTACTGTTACTGTACTGGTTAAGTAAACGTAATTAGCTATTCGATTTTTGGAAATACCCATAATTGAGACTTAAAATGAAGAGTCAGAGTATAAGTTTAATAAAAAACATTTTGTTTTGGCATACCGGATAGGATACAACTAATGAATGAAGACAACTTGTCATAATACGATTGTCGTTTTGTAGTAGTTTGATTTTCCTCTGAATTGTTTCGATATGAATGAATAAGTTTATTTGATGGAAAAGCATTGGAATAATAATTTAATTTCTATCAATTCAAAATTAAACTTAATTTCAAGAATAACTTCTACGATCTATTGACTCGAACTAAAGAAATGTATTCATTTGAATTCTAGAAGCGGAGCATCATGCCTAATATGGCGAATCAAACAAATGTCAAAAGGGATGACATTCCCTTTTGTGGCGACCCGGAATGTGAAATACATACCAAATATGTTATGGATGCTAGCACAAAGGTAAAATAAAAATAACGCCCATTCTATCAGATTTTTATTAAAAATTAAAATCTTTAGTTCCTTGCACCCGATGGATTCAAAATTGTTGAGTTCTAGAGTGTATATATTGGATGCCATTTTTAGTGTAAAATTCTTTTCATTTCTTTCGAGCTTTTGGCTCCGTCCTCAGGATAGATAAGATAAGAATGAGTTACAAAATATGATGTTACAGTAGACAGTAGTTCAACCTACATATAATCGAAAATAAAACAAAAGCAAATATTTTTTATTTAAAAATCTAAAAGACTGAAGCCTCCAGGCCCGTCTGGCTACTACGGATTAATTCCCAAAATATTCATCGACTTTTCATGGTGTCTGAGCTGTCCCACTTTGCAGCATGTTTCCATTCCTCCAGTCCTGAGCGAAACTACAATTTGATTACAAGTATTTATCTTAATAATAATAATATTTACAGAAAATTCTCAAGAATATTGGCATTGGGGTTGGAGTCGTTACTGCTGGAGCAGCAGTTGGAGTTGGAGCAGTTGTTGCTGCTCCATTAGTAATCGCTGCGGCTGGGTTTGGAGCCTCAGGGGTCGTCGCAGGGTCGGCGGCTGCTGCAGTTCAAGGTTGGATTGGTTCTGTGGCTGCAGGGAGTCTTTTTGCATCTCTTCAAAGTGCAGGAGTTGTGGGATTGGCTGCTACGACAAATGCAGCTGTGGGCGCCACTGTTGCGGTGGCAGCTGCGGGAACGAGTGGTGGCGCTGTACTTGCAGTTCGAAGGAATTGTGAAGTCAAAAATCAAGGGACTCAAACTCCTGGATATTGTCGTAATATGTTGAAGAAAATGAAGGATTATGAGGCTACTGATCATTTAGTTGTTATACGGCTAAACACAGATACCAAGACCTCGAAACATCAAATTAAATCTAACTCGTTACTGCCAACTCCCAAAGAAACAGTAGATGAAGAAATGCTTCAGACTCAAATTCAAAGTTGTTCGCTCGAAAACACAGAAACATTCGACAGAATTTTGCAAACACCTACAAAAATTGGGAAAGATAAGAATGCATGGGATCAAGAACGTTTGAATGAACGTAGGCGATATTACGACTACGAGAAGGCTGGTGTTAAAGTGGACGGGTATGACAGTAAATACAGTAAGCTGAATGATAGCATTCGAACGGATGGACAATGTACAACTGCGTCAATTATTAAAGCTGTCGATCAAGAGACACAAACACAGAGTGACGAACCAGAAAGTTCTGTGCATTATGTGCCTTCAGAATCGGAGGCAGATTTGACATCTGACGAAGAGGATATATACTTTGAAACAGAAATTGGTGATGCCGGAGCTGTCAACACACAGACATATAGAAGACCGATCAGACTGCACACGGAGGAGTCAGGTCGCTTCGTGCGATTTTGGTAATTAGATCCGTGGATGACAAAACTTCGCACTCCGTGATTAGGACTGGAGTCTATAGAATTACGTCCGTCAATAATTATTTGCAATCGTATCATTCATAATTCGTATGTACTATGTGTATGTGTCGTAGTACTTAAATGTATTGGAATGGCTCAGAATTGGCACATTAATAAAGAATCAATCAATCAATCAATCAATCGTATTCATGCAAATCTACTATTTTTGAATGCGTCTCGGAAGACGTGCATTAATTGTTTTCAAAATTACTATTCAATGAAGAAATTATTATTAAGAATCGATTTTGTACTGTATTGAAATCTGATAGATTCCGATTAGATGTTACAATTTAGATTATTGTTAGTTAATGCAAACGTCGAATTTGTTTTCGGTTGGTTTTGAATCCGACGGACTCGTCTTATAGCACAAATTTGTGTACAATTCAACAATAAATTCAAATAATCAAAGAATAAATTGAATGTGTCAAATAATGCTTCAATTCTGGGTGTAGATATCATTCCTGAGTTAATTCCATTTTGCTTCAATGTACTAAAAACTAGTACACATACAGCCATTCATTCGTCCATATGAATGTGAATAGATCATATTAATCCATTTCTCGCTTAATGTCTTAGTTTAACTCCATTTGCACCTTGACCCGAATAACTTATAATTTTTCCAGTGCTTAGATTTTAGTGAATTGAAGTTGCCACAAAAGAAAAATTCGATTAATGCTATCCGGGTATTTCTGGCATCAACTATTCAAGGCAATTTCGCATGAGTTATAATTATAACAGTAATGATAAAATAGTAACACTAGTTAACTTTGATAAGCCTTGTCTGTCGATTTTTTGGCGGAATGACGCACTTTTGTCGGATGATAAGGACTTAAACACAAAGCCCACTTCACATTCTACTCAAGTTGCTCTTATTTCAGTTATTCATTGTATACGTGTGTGTTGTTAGTCTAATCCATAATTTTACTTTAATAATTTTACTGAATTAAGACAAGTCATTTGTCCGCTTTAGTAGTGGGTTAGTGAAAAGTATCTCACCGGAACATGAATACAGTAGAGGAATTAGTTAAAATATTTCGTGTCGTTTTGAATGGGGCTGCAAAAAAACGAGGCTGGGTTCTATTTGAAAATGGAACTATTGTAATAATTAGAGCTGACAAGACGGGTGATTTGAAAGAGATGGCAATTGAAATTTTGAAGGAATACGGTCCTGTGTATCCCGGCGGACCGGCTGGGGACATTGACATTATAGAGTGTGAAGATCTTAAAGGTATATAATGTGCGTCGTGGCACTCACCGCTAGGGATGCCTTTTCCTTCGGCAAAACGAAGATGCAAATGCTTACTATACACGAATGGTAAACCAGAAATGCCATGGAGTAATGATTTAACACTACTAATTAACTCACGTATTTTCAAAGGCGGAGTGTTGATTACGGGACATCATCCGGACGTTTTAACTTACGTGAGTCGCACTGAATTGGGTGGAAAGCCTGGTCTTGTTGGAGCCCTTCATGGGAGAGGAAAACGCCATAAAGATGGTACAGAACTAATAGTTGTTCATGTTGAACAGAAGGTAATTTAATTATCGGTATTTGAAGACAGTATGGATTTTAAATTTTTTAATGAATTTTGAATTTTGAAAAGGATACTCCTGAGACTACGAATGAACCTTCAGAAAGTGTGTCTGACTCGGAAAAATCGAATCGAGCATCAGACCAGGAATCGAATCCAGCATCAGACCAGGAATCGAATCCAGCATCAGACCAGGAATCGAATCCAGCATCAGACCCAGAATCGAACCCCACATCGGAGCCTGAATCAAATCAATCACCGTCAAAATCAAAGAGAGTCGTGAATGGAAAACGTAAGCGAAACAACGGCTCCAGTGAGACAAAAACAAGCCAGGATTTAACAGAAAAACGATCCAAAGTTCACCAGACGAAGAATCGTGAAATGCATAAAAAGTAAAGTACATTTTCCCATGTATTTTGAACTCATTTCAACTTTGTTCACATACTAACATTAACAATTCTCAAAAATAAAAGTTATCAATCGGGTGCGGGTTAGTAAACTTTATTTGACGTGACCGTGACACAGGACTTTGATGATGATGTGGAACTTGAGTTACCCAACTTGAGTCCAACTAAATAATTGACGTATAAGGTATAAATTGTGAAATTGATTGTAAAATAAAATGCTGAATTGAAATAAATAAAAAATGAAAACACATTACGTTACGGCAATTACCTACGTCTACGTGTGTACTTACTTAGGTGCGCTTTTGCTTTATACGTATTGAAAAAATACTACAAACTCAAGCTATTCCAGTATTTAAAAAAATCAATTAACTAGTAAGTCAGATTTTATGAATTCCTAGTGTCAGTCAGTGAGTGTGTTTGTCTCGAATGTCAGACTTGGGTCAATTTCATTGTGATTGTAATTAATTACAAATTACAAATTTCATCCCAATTTCCGAAAGTCATTAATTACAATTACAAATTACTTCTAATTCTCAGAATGTAATTAATTACAATTACCTCCATTCCATTCACCATATTTCAATGTCTTCCCTACCTAATGTAAATGTAGAAAGATTTACGTATGCGAAAGTAATTGACATTTCAATTACAAATTACAATTAGAATTACATAGACAATTTACGCTTGTAATTTAATTACAATAACAAATACAAATTACTTCAGATTTTATGAATACAAATTACACACAAAATTTTCTATGTAATTAATTACAATTACAATTACATAATTGTAATTTCGTAATTTAATTACAAATGTAATTGTAATTGACCAAAGTCTGTGGAATGTAAGATCATCAGATTGAACACCCTACTTCCTTAAGTGTAGTTAAGAAATCCGTTGTGCGAGTAAACTCCTCCGAGTGACATCTACAAGTTTTCTACGTACCCCATATCTTTCTATGTAAAATTTTGACTTCTGTATTTTTTGTCCGTTGGCCATTCAGTCGAGCACGAGAGATTGGAGCGGGA
>JAQIXO010001721.1:0-11540 GCA_034700305.1 Protaphorura armata | reverse complement strand
GAAGATGGAAACTGGAACAGATTTAAAACAAAATATGCGAGATCATAAGGGACACTACTGCTCAATATGTACAAAAAGATTTCCACACAATTTGAACGCACACTTGCGAACTCATTCAAGGGAGAATCCGTTTAAATGTGAGATTTGCTCAAAATCGTTTTCTCACTTGTATTACCTAAATATTCATGTTAGTGGACACACTGATGAGAAGCCATATAGTTGTGTGACGTGCAACAAATCGTTTTCGTATTTGTATATCCTACAATCACATGTACGGACCCATACAGGAGAGAAACCACACAACTGTGCAATCTGTTCAAAAACATTTTCACAACCAAGCAACCTAACATCCCATATGCGAACCCACACAGGAGAGAAACCTTATAATTGTGAGATCTGCACGAAATCTTTTTCTCTTTCGAGCGGTCTGAAAACTCACTTATTGACTCATACGGGAGAGAAACCACACCAATGCTCAATCTGTTCGAAGGCATTCTTGGATCCGAGAAAGTTAAAATCCCATATGCGCACTCACACAAAGGAGAAACCATATCAATGTCAAATCTGTGCTAAGAAGTTCTCGCAGTCAGGAGGTTTAACCAGACATATTCGTACCCACACGAAGGAGAAACCATTTCTATGTCAAATCTGTAGTAAAAGATTTGCTATATCAGAAGATTTAAACACACACGTCCGAACTCATACAGGAGAGAGGCCGTACAAATGTGCAATTTGCTCAAAATCGTTTTCGCAATTGTCAATCCTACGAACTCACGCCGTGTCCCACACGGGAGAGAAAGCTCACCGTTGCTCATTATGTTCTAAAACATTCACTACACCCAGTAATTTAAACAAACACATGCGAATTCATACAGGAGAAAAGCCGTTTAATTGTGAGACATGTGGAAAATTGTTCTCTCATTTGTATCGGAAGAGAATTCATGTACGGACTCATACGCGAGAGAAACCACATCAATGCTCACTCTGCTCGAAGACCTTTTCCCATTCGTCTAACCTAACATCCCACATGCGAACACATACTGGAGAGAAACCACATCACTGTTCAAACTGTTCAAAGTCTTTTTCTAGATCAGAACATTTGTCAGACCATATACGAACCCACACAAAAGAAAAACCATTTGGATGTCAAATCTGTACTAAAACATTTGCTAAATCAGTCAACTTAAATGGACACATGCGAACTCATACAGGAGAGAAGCCGTATCATTGCAAGGAATGCCCAAAATCGTTCTCTCATTTGTATTCCATGAAAATTCATGTGCTGACCCATACTGGAGAAAAACCACATCACTGCTCACAATGTTCAAAAACATTTAAGAAGTCCGGAGATTTGACAGTTCATATGCGAACCCATACAAAAGAGAAACCTTATCAATGTCAAACATGTTGGAAAACATTCACTACATCAAGTATTTTAAAGAGACACATGAGAACTCATAATGTGTAGAAACAGTACATTATAACCTACTCTAGTTTAAGAAGATTTCAAAGCACAGAAGATCATATTCAATCTAAAATAATGTTGTTTCGGTACATAATTTGAGTAACTGTGGTATGAATCAGAAACTAACAAATAATCGTGAAGTATTAATGCCATTCTCTGGGGTACTATTTTACTGCGCTATTAATGATTGATTAGGAATACCCAGTTCATGAAAATCCTACATTGATCATGATCAACACACTTCAATACTTCTCCGGGCTTCAAAACTCAAAACAAGGATATGCGGATAATATTGTGTCCCACTGTTCAAGATTATCTTATAATGTAAATAATAAAGCTAAGCGAGTAAATAATAAAGTTTAATTGTCTGATTGGTTTGTGTAGTTGAACTAGTTACTGTATCATGTGTCTAAAAATTATACAAACGGAAAAGAAACTATACAATAATAAATTGAGTCAATTGTGACCGCAATTAAAACTGCACAGTGTACACAAGTAATATACAACTAGTTTTTTTTTTGTTGTACTAGAAAAAATTATACGAAATATTAACACAATAACATGCTTCCAATTTCCTAAAGACGTTGCATATCCTAGATTCGGGTATAGTCATAATATTATGATTGTAATAATAAACAAAATATTTTGTGTATACTGACATGTAGAGGAAAATGCAAAACTAAAACTAAAATAGTGTTTTAACTTATACTTTGCACCCGACTTCCATACTCCACGAAAGGTCGGATTTGTACTTGAGTAATTAAGTCCAAACTATTAAATCTTTTCAATAAACTGAATAAACATGAAGTACACAAAATACGATTGACCGACAAATCAACAATCCACATGAGATTAAGCTAATGATTTATTCTAATTGAATCGTCACTCGTAAGAACACCAGTCCTTCACTCCATTATTAGTCATTTCATTCAGTGCAGACAACACACACTTGACTCACTGTACTTTCCAATAACTCTTTTCTTGTGTTTTGTGTGATAAAAAAATTAGTTTTGACGGAAATAATATTCCCGCGAATACGCTTGTCCGTCTCTTCGGCTTCCTCCCCTGTAAATGTGAAGGGAAAAGGTTGCATGGTCTATTTTTGTAATTGTTTGTACCTTTTGCCTTTCATATTCTAGTCCACGTTCTCCACCTCATTTTCTTACCATAGCATGGTTTTTATTATTTGTGAAAAATTCATTGTGTGAGTTATGTTCTTCAATTGCCATAGACGAACTGAATATGTTAAATTAATTCACATGGAACTGAAAACAAAACAGCAGTTTATTAGAAATATTTTGTTGAGTGTTCAGTATTCTTTGATTACGGTTTTTTTTGTATTGCACCAAAAACCCTGAAAGGTATGAGAATTAACTATTCGTCTATGTATTAACTATGTCTATTTTTCATCACCTAATGGATTTCAAAATTAAATTTCAGGAATGTTTAATTGGATGGAGCACAAATTTGAAGACCAGTAAAATCTTCAGTAGATGCCAATAACACGTTACAATAAAAGGTTAGATAAAAGATTACAAATATATAATTATATATATAATAAGATAATTTATTTAACTATCAGACAGATGAGATACTTGTAACCAAATTAGAACTAGAATTAATTTTTTCAGACAGCCATGCCATACATGATCGTTCTTCTGAATTCACTGTTGCTGTTTCTTAGAAAATGTGTACCATTTAATTTTCTTTCTATTATATTTGTGTGGTTGTACAGAATTATCAACTTAAGCTGACAATGTCTGACTGGAAACTCCATCTAAATGTTCAACCCATCATTCTTCTGGACAAACTTGATCAGAACACAATTCGACATTTCCAGCAGAGCAACGATTTTTCAGCAACACCAAGTGATGAAGTGGATTTAGACGTACACATTGAAACTGACACAAGAGAAAAGTCGTACCATTGTGAGACCTGCACAGAGCGAAATTTAAAACTTCATATACAGAGCCACATATGAGAGAAACCACACCAATGCCCAATCTGCTCGAAAAGATTTTCACAAACAGGCAACCTAACATCCCACATGCGAACCCACACGGGAGAGAAGCCACACCACTGCCCAGTATGTTCTAGAACATTCGCTCAATTGTCCCATTTAAAGGGACACATGCGAATTCATACAGGAGAGAAGCCGTATAAATGTGATACCTGTGCAAATCGTATTCTTGTTTGTCTAGCCTGAAGACTCATGTTGTGACCCACATGGGAGACAAACGACACCACTGCTCTATGTGTTCGAAGACTTTTTCACAATCAGGAAAGTTAACAGTCCATATGAGAACTGATACAAAGGAAAAACCATATGGGTGTCAAGTCTGTTCTAAAACGTTTTCACAATCAGGACAGTTGACTAGTCATTTGCTAACCCATACAAAGGTGAAACCATATCCCTGCCAAATCTGTTCTAAAACATTTGCTAAAGCATACTATTTAAAGGTACACATGCGAAATCATACAGGGGAGAAGCCTTACAATTGTGAGACCTGCCCAGAATCGTTTACCCATTTGCTCAGCTTGAAAGCCCACACATTGACCCACAGGGGAGAGAAACCACACCGCTGCCCGGTCTGTTCTAAAACATTCCTTCGAACAAGTGATTTAAACAAACACTTGAGAACTCACACAGGGGAAAAGCCGTTTAACTGTCATATGTGTGGGAAATCATTTTCTCAATCATCTCAACTAAAGAGTCATGTTCGTACCCATACAAAAAAAATCATTTAAAAGGACACATTCGAATTCATACGGGAGAGAAACCATACCATTGCTCAATCTACTAGAAATCATTCACACGATCTGATAAAATTAAAGTTCATATGCGAACCCATACAGGAGAGAACCCATATTCTTGTCATATCTGTTCGAAAACATTCACTCGATCAGATCATTTAAAGAGTCATACGCGAATTCATACAGGAGAAAAGCCGTATAGATCAACTCATTAGGCAGACAAACGAGAACTCATCGTGGATAGGAAACATTCTATTATAACATTAGTGCAATCTAATTTTTCACTTATTCTTCAAAGCTTTCATGCCATATGTGAATGTAACTCATGCAATTCAGGCACTGATTACTGCGAACCTAATTCATGCCATTCAAAAAATTTCTTTAATGTTCACTATGGGAATAAAGGGGTTGGGTTTATGTGTATACTTCAGTTTATTAACAAGGTAAACTATTCTGCTGTCCAGAGCGCCCAGTAACCCGACCATACTTTTTGGGTAATGTCATTCCCCGTGCCCTGTAATGTAATGAAAAATTCAGGAATATCAATTCTCAACTTGCCCCATCCCGAATCTAGCAATACATTAGAGAGCACGGGGAGTGACATTTGATGACCTCGTGAGGGTCAGAATTTCACTTTGACAAATTTTTTTTTTCGAATTCATCATTTGGCTGACCAAAGCCACCCAAAAATTATGGTCGGGTTACTGGGCGCTCTGGACAGCAGAATAGTTTACCTTGTAAGTATTGATGTCACTCTGTGATTTATTAATTTATTCTTGTACCCGCTTGTGTAAAAAAAGTTAAGTTAAATTCTGGAGTTCGGTCTAAAGCCCTGCATTTATGGATACAAATAAGATTAAAATATCAGAGCTAGGATGTCCAACTTATTTTGTGTCTCGATGTGGACATGCAGATTGCCATATAAATGTATATAATAAAGACAAGCGATTGTTTCATATTTTATTGTTCTGAGTTCTGAGTGTATTTAACTGTTCATAATTTATTAAACCGTGTGTTTACTTATAAGAGTTATAAAAAAAACTAATAGACGGAGACATTACAGTGGGGATTTGTATTTGAATAATTTTTAAATCGAAACTATTTTATCTTTATACTTAAATACCTTTCAATGAATATACAAACAAATGAACAATCGACAGGAGTGAGGAGACTTAGCAATATTTTATACTAATTGGGTTGTCACAAGACCATGGATTACGGCATCGGAAAAGTCTTCCTACTTTGATTGTTTTCACTGTATACTACATTTTGAGGGTTCATGTATTTTGTACCCTGAAAACATGAAAACCAGTGCCTGTGTGTAAAATTCCTTCTATCCAATATTAGGCATTACAGTCAATACGTGCGAGTCAGTCTGCCTTCTAAAAACGGTTTCATAGTGTGAGACAAAAATAATTATTTTTGACGCGCACGACTTTCCTTCCTGTCCAATGCCTGGTTGGCTCTCATGAAATTTGAAGGGCAAAGGCGTGTCTATTTATACCTGGCATGTTCTAGTCCCCCTTTACAGTTTGTTCTTACTCACAGTTCTAATTATTTTTGTATAAAATTCGTTGTGTGACTTTTCGACTTGTCTTGCCATCGCCAATAACTGGGCAGATAATGATTCACAGTGAATGACACCCAAATTGTAATTTGTGGAAATTATTGTATTATAGTTTGTTTGACAAAAATTCTATTTGCATAAAATTTTTGAGAGATGAGAAAATTTAACTATTCAAAATTACAAATAAACCCAGCAAGTAAGAATATCTATTTTTGATAATTTACGTGATTTTAAAATTACTTGTCAGGAATTCATTAAATCTTTAACTGAATGGTGGGAGAATTTGACGACCGGAGAAGAAAAATTAATTGGAAGGAGTTACAACATTTCTACAACCAATAAAAGGTAAGATTATAAATTACACATTTTAACAAGATTCTTATAACAATTGGAGAATATTTCACCCAAGGTCAGGGTCAAAATTAATTTTTTACGCACACATACGTTACCATACACACGTTTACCAAAAAGTTTGTGTCGGTTACTGATCACTCGGAACAGTTGAATAGTTTATCTTTTAAGAAGAATAGTCCATGGTATGGTAAGTGCTGCCTTTGATAACGTGTACGGTCAGTGACCTTTGATGACCTAGTGTGTGTCAGAATTTCACTTTGACAAAGAGCTGTTGTCGGGCTCATAATTTGGATGACCCGTGCTACCAAAGGAGATTGGTTCATTTACTGAACACTTGGAACAGTTAGTTAGTCAGTTAGTTAATTGCTTTTATTATGGTCAAGAATTTTAGCTTGCGCTGTTATCAATATTCAGACCTAATTAATACATCCAAACGTTGGTTCGGTATTAACAAAATTCATGTGAAAATAATATAATTGATAATAGTTTACATTATGAGACACACAGTAGACCGCGCGCTTTACTCAGTTCAATGTTGTTGTATTTTTTGAAACAGTCTATCTTTTAAATTTAATTTATGCTGTTCGTTTAAAAGACAAGACTTTCATAATTTGGAATGTATTTGACTCGTAGGAATATCAACATTCTGATCACAATGTCTGGTTGGAAACTTCATCCGAATGTTCATCCAGTTGTCGTGCTTGACACACTTGAAAAGTCAACTCGACAGTTCAGCCAGAGCAAGCAATTTTTAACAACACCGAGCGATGAAGATAAAGGCAAAAGTAGCCAAGCAAAAGGACGGACACCGAAAGATTCTAAAAGGTCTTTGATTACGAAACAACAGAAAAAGAAGATAAGAATCACAAATCATGTGCGGACCCACACAGAGATGAAACAACATCAATGTCAAATATGTTATAAAATATTTACTAAATTATTTAACTTGAGCACACACACGAGAAATCATACTGGAGAGAAACCTTACGGCTGCTCAGTCTGTTCTAAAACATTCGCTCGGCAGGATACTCTAAACGTACACATGCGAACTCATACAGGAGAGAAACCGTATAATTGTGAGGAATGCACGAAATCGTTTTGTAGTTCGTCTGAACTGATAACTCATGCGCGGATCCATACAGGAGAGAAACCACACAAATGTTCAATCTGTTCGAAAACATTTTCTAGACCAGACGATTTAGCATCACATATGCGAACCCACACAAAGGAGAAACCGTGTCAATGTCAAATCTGTTCCAAAACATTTTCTCAGTCAGGACACTTGACAAATCATTTGCGAACTCATACTAAGGAGAAACCACATCAGTGTAGAATTTGTTCTAAAACATTTGCTCTAATATGTAATTTAAACACTCATACACGAACTCATACGGGGGAAAAGCCGTATAATTGTGAGACCTGCACACGATCATTTGCCCAGTCGTCAAGCCTAAAAGCTCACGTAGTAGTAGCTCATACAGGTGAAAAATCAAAGTGCTCAATCTGTGCAAAATTATTCACTCGACCAAGTGATTTAAACAGACACATGCGAATCCATACGGGAGAAAAACCATTTAAATGTGAGACCTGTGGAAAAATATTTTCTCATTTGTTTACATTAAATGGTCATGTACGGAGCCATACGGGAGAGAAATCACATCACTGCTCACTATGTATGAAAACATTTTGCCAATCAGGAGAATTAACATCCCACATGCGAACCCACACAAAGGAGAATCCATATCAATGTGAAGTGTGTTCTAAAACATTTACTCAGTCAGGGAGCATGAAAGCACACATGAGGACTCATACAGGGGAGAAACCACATCAATGTCAGATATGTTCAAAATCATTCACACAACTAAGTAATTTAAATGTACACATTCGAACTCACACATGAGAAAATCCTTATAAATGCGAGACGTAACAAACCATTTTCTCGCTTGCAGCACTTCACCCGCCATATTCGAACCCACACAAAGGAGAAAACAAATCAATGTCAAATGTGATCTAAAACATACACTAAATCAACTGCCTTAAACAAACACGAGAACTCATATGAGGTTGTAAACATGCAACCGTAGAAATGTGTTCTTGTGACCTACTAACCCAATCATGTGTTGATTTTGTCTATTTTTACAAATAATTTGTTTAAGTGCTGAGCTGCATTCTAATTAATTTCAAAGTAAGTAGAAATTTGTTCACCACGCCATTAGAAGTGAGATTAGAAGTGAGTATTCATTTCTTAGTATTTATACTGTACATAGCAAAACTACTTCAAAAGAAGAAACACAAAGAATTTCATACTAATGTAAATAATAAACTTAAGCGACTATTCAACTGTAAATGTACGGACTAATTTTATTTGTAAAAGTGAGGTGTTTATTGTACCATTTGTCAATTATGACCGAAAGTTTAACTGTGTACACAAATTACTTCATAAATTATAAGCGTATGTAAAGGTGCACCTTCCAAATCCGGAGGATGAATAAAATATCAATAGGCTGTATCTGTTCAATGAAATGATTTACAGTATTTAATTATTAATCCGTCTCCCTTGCATGTAGTCTGAAATGTTGTTCTCATACGATACCAATTACACGGATAGGAATCTACAAGTCAAATACTTCACGGTTTTCAAATATGTTAAATTCATAGAAATAATACAGAAATATGTTTTCAGTCTACAAATATTCCGGTTAAACACAATGGGATCGACTTTACACTCGACTTCCAAACTCAACTAGATCGAATTTCTATTAATTTGACTAATCAATAATTATCCAATGATACAAAACTATAAGTTTCATTTCACATGAAATGTAAACTACAAGTACTCTCTAGTTATTTATTTAAAGTAGAATATATGACCGCCCGAGTTAATGTCTAATACATTAGCTCGGGTCGACTTGGGCGGCCATCCCATATTCTACTTTAAATGACTATATAGAGAGTACGTAATTTTCCAAATGAATCACGGCGATTACCCTGAATTGTATACATATGAGAAATTACTCGGTCTTTCTGGGGAAGTATTGTTGTGTGCTCCTTCATGTAGGATTTATAACACGCCATCGCATATAAATTGAGAAACAAACAAATAAACAATGATGTGTGCCACTGTACATACGGAATTTTGAAAGGACTTATTGTTATAAAAATACAAAATATTTGTTTACACAGCATCCAAATATTATTAAACATTGCCTAAACAGTTGGGTCAAATGATTACCCCCTCCCCTGAATACTAGTCATAGAAGTCAATGGTGTGAGTCCGGGTACTTTCTAAAAATGTTTTTCTTGTGTGACAAAAATAATTAATTCTGTCGGAAGTCATACACGCACGAATAGCTGCCTAGCCGTCTTCCTTGAAATGTGAAGGGAAAAAGCTTGTCTATATTTGTAATTATATTTGCCTTTCATATTCTTGTCCGCGCCGTGGTTTGTTCGTTCAACTCGATGGATCAAAAATTTTGGGCCCTAAAAAAATATTGGGACGAGTATTCGCCAAAAATAATCTGCGCATAATAAAATGCAAGATTGCAAAATACACGTTTTAACAACAACATTCCCAACTTCTATAACAATTAGACAAATATTTGAGACCACACCAAAACAAAAATTAATTTTCTTTAAATTTCACTGTTTTTACTTATGCCATTAAAATTTTACAATTTTTGTAATGCATTCACTGTGTACTTTCGTAAGGGACTTAATGTGGTAAATTAACTCACGTTGAACGACATGCAATAGTAATTTGAAGAATTATTGTGTTGTCATTTGTTGGAGATTAATATATTTTTGTATTATACCACGAAACGTGGGGAAAAAAATTCTCTCTGCAAGTTCTTGGAGATTGATTATCTTAAATTGTTCATCATTTAATTTATTTCAAAATTATATCAGGAATTAATCATAAACTTTATATAGAAGAGTTAGAAACCCTCAAAATATTCATTCGGAGGTGGATAGGTCAATAACAAGTCTAAACGTACAATAGATTTAAGATCATAAAGTGCAAGATTTAACATATGATTCTTATGTAAAATTACAAAACAATTAGAAATATCAACATGTCTGCTCCCAATTCTCTTCAACAGGTCTAGTTATCTCAATATTATGCCTTCCAGAACTGTGTATATCTTAACTCTGTTTTTCATTTAAGAAATGAGCGTTTCGTAATTTCTATTATATTTGTCTGGTTGTATAGGATAGTCAACAAAAGCTGAGACACATAGCCAACAATGTCTGACTGGAAACTCCATCCGAATGTTCAACCGATCGTCATTCTGGAAAAACTGGACCAAAGATCAATTCAGCAAATCAATTACTTCTCAGCAAGTGCTACAACTAACGATGAACGGAAACTCCACCATTGCTCAATATGTACAAAAACATTTACGACTTCAAGAAGACTAAGAAATCATATGTCGGCCCACACCTGGAAGAAGTCGCATGGATGTCAATTGTGTTCTAAAACTTTCACTCACTCCAGTAAATTAAATATACACATGCGAACTCATACAGGTGAGAAACCGTATAATTGTGACACCTGCGAAAAATCGTTTTCTGATTGGTCTAACCTTAGGGTTCATGTGTGGACTCATACGAGAGAGAAACTACACCACTGCTCAATCTGTTCAAAAACATTTTCTCAGTTAGGAAACCTAACACGCCATATGCCCACACAAAGGAGAAACCACATCAGTGTAAAATCTGTTTTAAGGCATTTTCGCATACCGCAGGAGAGAAACCATATAATTGTGAGACCTGTACAAAATCGTTTGCAACTGTGAGTGAAGTAAAAGTTCATGCACGGACCCACACGGGAGAGAAGCCATACCACTGCTCAATCTGTTCTAAAACATTCACTGGATCAAGTGGCTTAAATTTACACATGCGAATTCATACAGGAGAAAAGTCGTATAACTGTGAGACATGTGGAAAATTGTTCTCTCGTTTGATTCACCTGAAATCACATGTGCGATCCCATACGGGAGAGAAGCCGTATCACTGCGCACTTTGTTTGAAGTCATTCTCCCATTCGTCTAACCTAACATCCCATATACGAACCCACACAGCAGAGAAACCACACCCCTGCTCAATGTGTTCAAAGACATTTACGCAATTGGGACATCTGACATTGCATATGCGGACCCACACAATGGAGAAACCATGTGAATGCAAAATCTGTTCTAAATCATTCAGTCAAAAAATTTATTTAGACGTGCACACTCGAACTCATACAGGAGAAAAACCGTATAAGTGTGAGATCTGTGCAAAATTGTTTTCTCAATCGTCTCACCTTAGGGTTCATGTACGTACCCATACAGGAGAGAAACCACACCAATGCTCCATCTGTTCAAAAACATTTAAGCAGTCAGGAGAGCTAATATTGCA
>JAQIXO010001720.1:0-11540 GCA_034700305.1 Protaphorura armata | reverse complement strand
AGCGTACAGAATATTTGTACCGAATATACGAAATCAAATAACTATCCACTTTGCTCCAAAGTATCCAAATTGCCTTACTTTCCAAATGGCTTGGTATATACACAAAAATAGCTACACAGTTGTAGTCAGACGACACGAGATGACGGAATGATACGTTTCGACTAAATATTTCATACTCATTTGCTCTAAGTTCTTGCTCCTGTACCTCATTCTGAACAGATGTTAAGATAATAGGCTCACTGGGTTGTTCAATGTCAATTACAATTTCATAAGACAAAATTACTTCCCGCAAACAATTTTTAAAAGGGTGGAAATACGTGTTGAAATTCAGTTGTTCCACATGATTCGTTGGTGGCATCATAGACTTAACAAGTTCCAACATGTGGGACAAGGACAAACACAGAATAAATTTAAGTACCTCCCTCATGTTGTTCATGTATCTCTTCTACAATCGTTTTCCAAAGATGACATTAGACCGAACTTTTGTGATAGATCTGATGAGAACGGAGCAGAAATATTTTTACTAATTAACACTTTCACTGAAAGCATAAACAAATGGGCAATTTTCTTGTATAACCAAACAATGTATAATTATGAGGAGAAATAGCATGTATTTCTGAAAGAGAACCTTGACGTTCAAATTGTAGCCGAGATGAAGAATTCAATGACAACAACAACCTATTACCTAGCTATTATTAAGAGAACTGACTGAGACTCAGGACTCGGCTTGACACCGCTCTTAAACTTAATGACGCCTCACGCCTATAGCCTATAACATCCGAATACGTTGACTATCTAGAGGACATTCAAGGTCAATTGTGGGACGAACCAATTTGTGCGACGTGGACAACTTAAAATCGTTGAAACATGATTGTCCCATCTAAGAATTCGAATCCCAGCAGACGGTCAACCCAAACAGAGCGCAAAATATGGAACAAGTCATAGTCATGTCATGTACATTTAAGTCACAAGTGGAAGTATGTCCACATTTCAAGGCAAGAAAACAAACACGAATATCCTGGCGGGATTCTTTAGTCGACTGTATATCTCTTATATTTTTTGCAAATCAAAATTTAAACACGGTTATTTTCCATTTGATGAGTGAAGGGATCATGTGAATTCTCCTTGCATGAGACATGTAAAGGAAATCCTAATTCTTACAAATGCAATCCGGCCACGTCGTCAAAATTCAAATTGGGAGTGTTAAAACCTTAAAATCTAAAATGTGTAATTAACACGTCTAATTTAATTCGAATCATGGAAATTGGTTTTCTATTGTTCCAATCCTGAAGAAAAAACATTTACAACGTTTACATAAAGAGAACTTTTTATTAATGACAAATTATCGAGACTCTTATAATGTTAAGTGGATGGATGGGGGGGGGTACCCCCCTCCATTGTATTCAGGAAACATACAGGGTGTCTCATGAAATGCAGGCCGACTGAGTTGTCATAGCGCCTGAATGGGTCATTCAAATTTCTCGATCCATGGCACATTGGAAAGCCGTTCGCATTTTGAGTAAGAGCCATGTCATTTTGATACCCAAAATTCTCAATACAGGGTCACAAGGTCACGATGAATTCATTTTCACGGTTAACCAACGATCAGATGAACTCAAAGAAGGTCACAATTAGGATCATTATGACCCTAGTCAAATGTGGTGTCGAACGAACGAGGAGGCCAAGGAGACGACGTGTAGCAGTTTTCACATGTGTGGTGTCACGAGGTCACTCAAATGTATCCGAATTGATAATGCTCTAGAGATTTTTCACTTGAAGCCCTCTTGACCGCACATCGGAAAATTTGAAACTTTACACCCGTAAAGGCTGTGAATTTTCTCCTCACTTCTTAGAAATGCATAAACCTGTTTTATATAGAGGTCGGTCACACCAGTGAGTCGTCAAGCTATTATATAAATAATAAATATATATATTTCCCTTGTCCTTAGTCGCTTATCGAATCTTAACGTGGATTATCCTTTGCGAATGAAAAATTACTTGTTAAAGGGAAACTTAACATTATTGTCATGAAATCATTGCAGATTTATTATTAGTCATCACAACACTCCAGCTTTAAGCTGGTGAGATTACTCTAATAGAGTAATCTCTAACTCAAAGTCAGCTCATGTCCATGTACATCTGTTGTACATTCCCTGCCTGTAAATTTGTTCAATGATTTTCTTTTCTTTGGACATGAACGTAACAATTTTTTTCATTTTTCATTCCGTCCTCTGCTTTCCCAGACTGTACGATGGATCAATGTGGCCTGCCCGCATTGTTTACAGGTATCTGAAGCATAATTCGGAATAACATCCAATTCCTTTTGTGCTTGTAGAAACTAAACTAAAGTCTTAGATTGATAAATCAGTAGCAAATTAAAAAGCGGATAATTGTTTTTAATTTTTATTATATATACATACAATAGTAGGTGCACACCTACTATTTCGCTGAAAAGATTCTAAATAGTGTCATACTCTTGTGGTAGCATTTGAGCTCCCTGTTCTTGTCCCACCTCCCACACCCACTAGTCTGTGTATTTGTTGTCCGTGTTCCGATCCCTTGATTCCGAACCACATTATTCCTGGGCTGATTTCTCAATTTCACTGGACAAAATAATTCCAGAAACACGAGTCTGAATTTCTTAGCCATAAAACAGTAGATGATGAAATTGATGGAAGAGTTGAGGTTGAGAAGGAAGAAAGAGACTATGCCGAGTTGTGACGGAGAGTCTTCCGTGCTTTGCACGACTTCACTAATCCTTACGTACACTTGGGACAAATTACACAGGATAAAAATACTCACAATCCAAATCAACATTTTGGCAATAGAGATATCAGAGGAATTGGTCTGAGTCATCGTCTTTCTTCTTTTATTTCCTTGTCGAGTCTGTATATAAAAAAACCAATTCATTTCAGCGTGGTTAAATAATAAAGTTTAATAAAGTCAGTTTACCTTGATGTAAATGAAGAGGTTGAGGAGTGTGAGGAGAATCATTGGTATGATGCGGTGAACAAACATGAATATCCATGTATAACTAATATAGTGAATCTTCCGTTGGAACTGTGAGAATACACGATAATGGATCCACTCTCCATTCTTGTCGTAAATGCTCTCGATATTAGATTCCCACCAGGTTGGGAGAGTGATTAGAATTATGATGGCGCTAAAGATTAAAGAGACACGGACGGCGTTCTTATTTGTACAGTAAGGACGAGCCATGAGAGGGCGGTAGACGACGAAGAATCTCTCAAGGGTCACACACACTGTAAAGTACGTTGATCCTACTTGTGCTAAATATATCAATTCAAAACAAAAACATTACAATCAAAACAATATATGTAGCACGCCCAAGATAACGATTTGTATCTTACCACCAAAAATGACTGGATCAAAATAAGCGAATGAGATTGGCCAAATTGTGGTCATATAATATGACTCAAATCTCTTGACACAGAAATACTGAATGAACCAAGGAATTCCACCCGTCACAAGAGCCATGAACACAAACACAAAGTCAAAAACAGTCAAACCCAACAGTATAATGTTTGTAGATGTTCTCATGGCAGGGTGTGACAAAACAATGGCCGACAAAATATTCCCGACTATTCCAATCAGACTCACAACTGACACTCCGATCCCACCGATTATGAATGCTGTCAAAGGATCACCATAAAAACTACAATGACCGCCTTGACGAACTATGTCCAACTTAAATTCTGTTGAATTTGTGTGTGCCGATGAGTGAAATTGAGTTGAGTTTCGCATCTCCATGATGTCATCAGAACAAGAGTCCGTCCGTCAGTCTGCTATACACACTCACTTCACGCTACTCTGACCAATAATTTGTTTTATGATGAAATAGAGAGAGTCGATCCATATGTAGGTATGAAGGAAGAATTAAAACTAATCTTTCTATTAACTTTTGCATTGGATTTATTCGCCATTTCTTTGCAAAACTCTCATTTTTTTGTAGTTGGTGTCTGGTTGTCTTGTAAACTAGTCAAGTGTGTCAAGTGAGTCAAGAGTGACTTAAGGAGCATGAATCACGACCACGGCGCTGTGCTACTTCAAAACAAACATTGAAATGTTGACAGAGTAATACCATTTGCACAAGCTCAACCATAATAAAATTCTCTGTACACTTTCGTGCTCAGAAACTCCAAGACGTTTAACTCAATCAGTCTTACTTAACCTCGGTCGATTTTATTTTATTTATAAACGATGAATATATTTGAAGGACACGTAGATTCAACGTCCTAAATATTTCAATTCTGAGTACAAGGTGTTTAAGAACCGAAAGTAGGTTTGTTCTAATGTATTTAAATTTTCAAAATGTATACGCACTGATAGTTTCTGACTCGAAACATTTAAAATGAAGACGAAACTATTTCAATTTTGATCTCTGTCAAGGCACCGAAACAAGAATAAAACGAGAATCCGAGGTTAGTTTTGAAAAGCAATGTAGACTCAGGAGAAACTACGGCACACACTTCAAATTAACGATTACATTGATTTTTTAATTGGAGTTAAGTATTCTTGAATCTGGTTTCATTAGAGTGTGAGACCGCGAGCCACTTGTCATCAGAACCGAGGAAAACCTCCGAGTTTGAAAGTATACTTTAATTGACCATACAATGTGATATCTAGAATGTGTTATGTCATTTCAAGTTGTTGAGTTGGACGGTTAAGCATTACAACGTTGCAGAGTCTAAGGTTGATACTATTCTGTCTTCCCGTGAGAACGCGTGCCGTGTATCTTCTGAAACCAAAAATGCCCTAATGAGTAAGAAAATAGATTTCAATTCACCATAAAAGATACGATAGCTTGAATTTAAGACCTCGTTAGTTATGACATGAACCTGACATCAAACCGCTAAGAACTAGAGATTGACATGCCTCTAACAAGCGAAACGGTATAACTAACGAGGAGAGCTTTAGGGTGGATATTTTTTTAAATTCTGAGACTTACCTGGTTCTGAACAAAAAGCGATTTGGAATCCTGTCTGGTGGGTCATTTCATGCACTGCTCAGGAAAGGTCAAGAAATTTGACCTCTTCCACAAAAATCGGGCACTGCGCACCATGTCTGCCTGAAGAGCGTTTGGGCAGACATAGGGCGATATTTTGTAATCGGGATTTAGGTCAATGCACACAGATCCATAATAAAGTTCAATAATTCCGGTCTGGTGTTTCTCAACGTTCCAGAAAACCTCCCATCTAGAATAGACAAGAATTAATGTAGAGGTGATTTTGTATATATGAATAATTTTGAATTGCTTACAATTCTTCACTGCACAAGTAGCTTGAGGAATCGTAGTATTTCCATGTAGCAGCCAATTCAGGTTGGTCTACAAGAGTTTTTACACTAAATTCGCCATCTTCACCGATTCCACCCTCATAAGTCATAAATTGTAAAACTTGGTTTAACTGCACCCGTTGAAGTCCAATCAAGCAAACTATGATTGTTGTAAAAATTCCAGTGCGAAATTTTAGTCATTAGTGAAACGTAAATTACAATCCACTCGACATAATTTACATTGTAATGAATGGGTGATCGGAAATAGATGCGTAACTGAAACTCATGTGTTTCCCCTACGGTTAGGTACTAAGCTTCGTAAATATCAGTTACGGTACATTGAGTAGTATTTTGCAAGATCTCTCTTGACAACCCTTCTAGAGGAATTGGAAATACCTTGGTATTTTGGAGATTCACAAAGGTAAAGAACGTTTGCAGTGTTTACATAGAGAGAACTCTTTATTTGTGCAACTGTATTGAAACGTGAAACTCTTAACTGTAGTGTACATACATATTCAAGAAATATTACATATAAAGTAATGTCTAGCCCACATTATTTTTACGCCTTCTAATTTTCAAGTATTGTACTAGCTTACGAAATGAAGCTCTCATGCTCACACAAATTATACATACGAACACATATATACGTTTAAAATTCTCACAAAATAAGCTAAATACTGAGACAAGTACACCGATTGCGTAGACACAGAATAATGCAAATATACTCGACTCTGAAAAGTTCATGCCTTTAATTTCATAGACTTTTTCAAATCGACCAATCGTATTCCGCTGATAATTGTTTAGATTTCGATCATGTAAGACTTTGATCCACTTGTCATACAAACCTGACATAGCCAATGTCTGGAGCCGACTCCTGAATAAACCTCCATCTTGGTGTAAACTTCGAATTTCAAATCCAAAATCTGAATCCATAAATTTTTCTTTTCCTTTGTACATGTTATAATTATTATCATTATCAAATGTCTTGAGCCGATGGATCATTACATCCACTTCTGAGTCGAAATCAACGTACACTGATTTATTACAACGTAATACGGGATGTTGTGGTCCAAGTTTCAAATTCACTGCTGGTGCAAGATGCTTGAACAACTTCTCGTAAAATGAACCGCTTGCGTGCCCTTGGCTGAACTGCAACGCTCTAGAAAAACGTGCATTACTGACGGCGTATAAAGTACAGTTAATGTTATAATGACCTCCTGATGTCAAAAAAAAAACATTCTACAAATTGTGTAATATAATCGGCATCGTATGCAGTGTAAATAGTATAATTATCATTTGAAACTTGAGAAAAAGTCTCCAGTTTAATTGGTGGAATTGGTTTTGTTAAATCAGTAACAACAATTCCTTTGTAAGCGTTTGTGAGGACAATCGTGGCTAACAAGAACGGAGTTACTAACCAAACAAACTGCTTTACAAGGAAATATCTGGACCGAAAAGCCTCACCCTGTTCTACGAGGAAGCAGAATAACATTAACACAATATTTGATTCGATCTTCTTTACAAGAAACAGGAAGTGTAGAAAAGTAGAAATAGTCGATGTCACAATTATTAAAAATATCCAGAGTGGAATCTGAAATGGTTTAACGAAAGCGAACAATGAAAACGTCTCCTGAATTCCATCACAAGTCAAAAAATTGTAACTAGTTGAGTGTGTTTTCAAGAAATATGAGTTAGAGGTCATCTGGTTCTGTATTAAGGGATATAAAAATGCAGTGAATTTGAGGTCAGTATTACAACTGATCTTATCTTGGCTTGTTCCATTGAATCCATTATGATACACAGTAGAATTCGGATATCCTTGAACAAGGAGCGATAACAAAATCATATTCTTTCTGAAAGTACTTGTTCTTTGAATGTTACCGAGTTCTCTTGAGTTGAAATAAACATTCGAATTCCAGATGAGATCGACTGAACACTTGGGCTCTTCGGGCTCATTAGCCTCGAAGACAAAATTCGTTGCAATATTCGTGACAACTTCTTTGTATATTTTTCTTAAGTCAGAAATTGTAATATGGCCCCACTGTAAGCCGACATTGTACTGTGAGCAGTTTTGTAAACCTGGTGAACGGCAAAGCACGCCAACAAAGCTTGTTACATTTCCATAATTATGAAAGTAAATTTTATGGAATATATGACGATAGTTTGAATTTAAGACAGTCACAACGTCAAAAGTTGATGACTCTTTGAATTGTGTGTTATGGAAAATAAAATTCATAAAAGTTTGTGATGAGTACACGACTTCATCTGGATAAGAACCATATTGTGCAAACGAGTCGTAATAAATTGTTGTACCCAAATACTTCAGCAGTCTAGTACAGAGTTTCGAAATTGTCTCAACAGGTACAGAACTTGGTACGTACACGAAAGTAGCTACACAATTGTAGTCACACGACACCAGATGTCGGAACGATATGCGTCGACTAAATATTTCATCCTCGTTTGCGTTATGTTCGTACACTTTGGCCTCATTGCGAACGGATGTTAAGATAATTGGCTCAGTGGGCTGCTCAATGTCAACAATGCTATCAAATGAAAAAAATACTTCTTTCCTACAATTTTTAAAAGGGTGCAAATATGTGTTGAAATTCAGTTGTTCCACGTGATTCGTGTGTAGCATCACGGATTCAATAGATTTCAACTTGTGGGACAAGGACAAACACAGAATGAATTTAAGTAGCACTCTCATGTTGTTCATAAGTCTCATTTATAATCGTTTTTCAAAGACGACCGTAGGCTGTACTTTTGTGCTAGACCTGAGCACAGCGGTCAAAGTACAAATCAATGTCTATTTTCCTTGAATAATCCAGACAATGTATAATTATGAGCAGAATCAGCATGTCTTTTGAGAACTGCACTTATGACGTTCAAAATGTAATCGAGAAGAAAAATTCAATGACAACAGACCCAATGACTGAGACTCAGGACTTGGCTTGACACCTCTCTTAAACTTAATGACGCATATAAAGCTCGAGCACCTTGACTATTTAGAGGATACCGAAGGACAATTGTGGGACGAACCAATTTGTACGACGTGGATAACTTAGAATGGTTGAAGCATAATTGTTCCAAGTAAGAATTCGAATCCCCGCACACGGGCAATACAAACAGAGCTCAAAATATAACATGAATCGTATCATGTACACTTTAAATTCTAGAAGTGGAGGAATGTCTACATTCCGAGGCAAGAAAACAACACGAACTTCCCCACGGGCTTAATACTTTTTCTATACTCTCAATACTTTTTTTGTTCGGCTTCGTATCTAATATATTCTTTGCAAAATAAAATATCAACAACTCATTTGGCATTTGATGAGTATACTGATATTGGCTACTCTAGAGTTTCTGCCCTGGGATCTAATGAATTCTCATTGCATGAGATTTCTAAAGTAGTTTATGGGTATACAACTAATATACTTACTCCGATATTCTTTATTTTTTTATTATTTCATACATAATATTTATATTTAATATTCTATATTAATATATCCAATAATCAATTGACCGAATGATTTTCTATTATGTAAGTATATTGACATTTTGAAGCATTCTGCCCATACCCGCCACCCAACGATCATTTTCCGTTTGCTCATTGCACCCGCATTCCCTTGATTTGAATGCGACCATTTTGATTTGAATCCTCAATTGCTGCTTGTTCAGGATTTTTTCGAGCTGGCATTACCATTGTTGCATTTCCATCACAATTAAATTTAAAAGATTTGATTTGTTGTCCAACGGGAAGACCAATTTCATAAATACTCAACAAATAACTCAAAGTAGCAGATGGGATGTCCAGTCCAGGTGGTAAGCAATAAGAGTCACCTCCATAGTTCTCACTAGTGAACAATTGTATTCCGGAATGACCGACCAGGGCTAATGATTTGAAATCTTCCGAAAGATAAGGTTGATCTGCTGTATATGATGTAGAATTTTCAGTCATGTCAAATCCAGAGCATAAGGTCAATCTCCGCACACCAGCTTCACCGATTAGACGAACAGCACCGATTTTATAATCCGGATTTGTGCCAAGGCACAGAGATCCGTAATAAAGTTCGACAATCCCGTTCTGGTATTTCTCAACGTTCCAGAACACCTCCCATCTATAAAACGTATGTCAAATGTCAATTATTGGTTAATTGGTATTACGTTTTTGTGTGTTAGCTTAAAAAAATTGCTTACAATTCTTGATTACACGAGTAGCTTGAGGATTCATAATATTTCCAAGTGGCAGCCAATTCTGGTTGATCTACAAAAGTTTTCACACTAAATTCGGCATCATCTCCGATTCCACCCTCAGAAATTGTAAAACTAGGTTTAACTGCGCCAGTTGAACTCAAAAGTCCAATTAAACAAATTACTAATGATGTGACGGCCAACATTTTTAGGCTCGGGTGTGTTTTGGTAGTTATTTGGAATAATTAGTTTAGTTCTACCTGTTGATGTTTAGAGTGTAACGTCTAAAATTTTCAAGACCGTATTTATATGAAATAATTACCAGGTAACTGCATGTAAAATGTATGTATGTGTCATTTCCTGTCCAGAATATGAATTTTGAAAACAAAATTTATTTTCATAGTCTCAAGCACAATATTTTTTGCTCTGTAAATTAGGGATATGTAATGTTACATATCGCTACCTGTTGATCTGTTATGCAACTACGGACCCATAATACAATTATTGATTGACATGTTTGTTTGTTTACTTTGTAATTGGAAGGATTTATCATCATTAGGATGTGCGTCAGAAGAAGTACAAGTGGATAAGATTTACGAAAGAGGAAAGAATCACTTGAGATTTAAACTTGAAACTTGAACGTGTGTTGTGAAGTTGTAATTGTAATGCATTGACAATCGAATCTTCGACTTGCAGTAATGAGAACAGGTGATGTGTGCACATGCACAATGCATGCACTCATACAATTCCAGGTGCAAAATGATAGTCATTGATGAAACGTAAATTAAAATCCACTATATAGACATAATTTAAAATGAATGCATGATCGGAAATGAGCCCTTCACTGTAACTCTTCACTCTTTCAATATACAAATCAATTAAAATATTAATTATGATTAATTGAAAACAACTATTGGAATACGTTTAAAAAAACTCCCTCCTAAGAATTTTTCTTTCGAAATCTTTCGATTTTTGTTTTTGGATTTTTGAATTGAATTTTTTTTGCCATTTTTGACCCTTCATATTGCCCTCTTTGATGCTCTTTCCGCCCTTTTTAAGGCGATTTTTTGGACAAAACCACATATGGAGGTAAATGTTTTTTATCAAGAGCCCATCTCTATGTATTTTGAGATAAGATGTTATTATGTCTCACTTATTTTATCCGTGTTGTAAATACGAAAGTAGTGCAAATAGTGCAATAGAGTACAATTTATTTACTAATTTCCTCAGTGTCTCAAAAACAGAGTTCATTAATTTCATTTTTCTTTAACAAAATGTTCACCGAAAAACAAGCGAATGAATTTTTGTTCAATCATTTAAAATTTGTAAATTGGAAGGAAGTGTTGAAAGAAAATAAATTAATTTTTCTGAGACTTTTTGTGCGGAAGCGTGTAACACACATCCCTTACCAGAATATCAGACTGTCCGCTGTTATGCATTCTGCATTCCAGACGAACGTCACTGCCCAACCAATGTAGAATTTATTGTTGATGGGATTTTGGAAAATGGAAAAATCACATTAAATAAAAAAATCTGTATATACTTAGGTTATAATAAAAGATATTAAATACATCTCTGTGGTCATCTCTATTGGGTGTATAGGATACGTTACATTTTCCCCAACTATTTGAAGTGTCTAAGAATGACTTCTTCCATCCCTTCTTCTAGAAAAATAATTTCTCAAATTATTATCCAAAATATTCGTTAGTACGGTCCATGTGTAATTTTGATACACACAGTATGCAGCAAGCCAGCTGAAGTTCCTCGGGTAATGTCAATGTCAAATGAATTGAAATTGATTAACTCATCATATCACAAAAGTCAAGCGCTTGACTATATGAATAGTGCAATTACATAATGATTCAATTTAGCGTGCATTACATAATGTGTATTCGTGGTGCACCGTCACATAACACGTCAAGGATTGCTGTGGACATTCAAATGATAATTGATAATGTTGTACGTACATCATTTCATTTGCTTGTTGTAATCTCAACATAAATATACGTGGTCTTGCGTGACAAAAAATTAGACTTCACATTTTCGCTAAATTA